>JBAMBJ010002653.1:0-23962 GCA_037043495.1 Drosophila recens | reverse complement strand
GACACAATTCGATGGTGGCGTTGTTGTTGGCGAGCTATTTGAAGTGCTAAAATGGCCGAAAAAGCCTGCAGCGACATAAAAGCACAATAATATTTTTATACACGCATTATGCCAGAACGTGGTCGACAACAAAAAACAGGGCAAGAGCAGGAGAATGAGGGAGGAGGAGGAGGGGGCAGCAGAAATTGCGGACAAGGACATGCCGAATATTGTGTGCCAACAGAACAGGATCCAGAAGGGAGAAGGGAGAAGGGAAGAACTCAGAGATGATAGTGTCAAGTGCCATAAAACACAATTAGTCAAGAGTCATTCATTGCTTATCGCGAATGTAAGTGTGTGAACAAGAATGAAGATATATAAATGGATAGCATAGTAGTAAGCGGAAATACGGCATCCAATTTAATACAAATATAATATATATTTAGAATAACATTGATGTCAGATTATTTAAATGAAGAATAAATGTCAATTGGAATAAAGTGTATAATACATCAAAATAATAATAGTAAGTATGTATCATAATTTGTATTTATGTAATATCAAATAATATATATAACAATAAATTTTAAGCTACAATATTTAAGAATAATAAATAAATAAATAAAAAATAAATAAAATAAATATAAGAACTAATATTAGTTTTAAAAATAATATTGTGCATAGTTTTAACTTAAATTTCTCGCTTCACAGACATAGAATAATTAATAAAAGTGTATGTTCATGAATGTTGAGTATACGCCATATGCGCCCATCAAAATTCAGCTTTCAACGTTATTCCTTGTTTTTTGCATAGTGTCACACACAATTAATCAATATGACGATAATTCCAACCGAATACACTCAACCAGCAACATCAGCATAACCAAAACACAAACATCTTAGAGCGCATCGACTCTTGGATGCCTAGTTATCGTATTTTTGCAGCATAAACAAAGTACAAATTAAGGGGAGGTTCTTTTGGATTTGGCCGAAAATCAAGCAAAATTTGAGAATGGTTTGTGGGAGAATGAAAATACATACGAACTTCTGCTTTCGAACTTAAATTCGTTGTTTATTGACGATTAAAAAAAAAAAGTGATTTTTGTGAAATTCAAAATGGCGGCTTCAAAATGGCGGATCTCGTCGACCTCGACTCTCAAAATATCGCTCTGCTTCTTCAAGTGTGGGGCCTCTGGTAGTAAAGTGAAATGAAAAAT
This sequence comes from Drosophila recens, assembly GCA_037043495.1. Classification (NCBI taxonomy): domain Eukaryota; kingdom Metazoa; phylum Arthropoda; class Insecta; order Diptera; family Drosophilidae; genus Drosophila; species Drosophila recens. Next base: position 22,766 of record JBAMBJ010002653.1, on the reverse strand, counting down.
GTATATAATTTATTAAAATAGATAAAATTTCCTATGGCTTATACCTAACTTCAATTAATTTTGGTGAAAAAAAACCAATTTCATGGTCGTTTAAAAAAAAAAATGAAATTTTTACACTTTTTTTTACTTTGATCTCGTTTAAAAATTATAAATGAACAATTTTTTATGCCAATTTTAGGTATAAGCCATACAAAAAAGTATATACTTTAAAACATTTTTTGAATGAAGAAAATCGGATCAATAGAACGAGACCTGTACTTGAAATTAGAGTAGAAAACATGGTTTCGAGAAAAACTCGTTTAAAGTTTTTGGAAAGTGACAGCGGGTACGCAGCGCGCGTGACATGCGTACGTTTGACACGCCCTATCTCAAGAAATACGCGTCGTATTGAAAAATCCTTTGGCACATATATTCTATATATATATAACATTCATTTTATGTAAAAAAAAATTCGATTTTTTCAAAAAAATCCAAAAGAACCTCCCCTTAACAAAAAAAAAAAAATTTTTTTTGAAATTAAATTAAATTAATTATTAAATGGAATAATAATAAAAAGACAGTTCTTTCTGGTTTTCTGTGACCGGTACCTGCTATTTATTTGTTGCAGAAAGTTATACCGAAAGATAATTTTCTTTTGTTTCAATTTGATATTTGTTATTTTCAATTATTAACCTTTTTTATTAACTTTTTTTTTGATTTATGTTCAGACATTTTCGCAAATCCATTAGCCGGTGTTCAGTTTGAGGTACTGGGCTAAACAACACCACCAGAAAGAGCACAAAACCAAACCACTAATCCGCAGGAACCAAACGGAACGGAAAAAGCTGCTGACTGAGGTGTGAGGATGAGGTTGAGGTTGAGGTTTTAGGTTGATGCTGTGCGACATACGAGTATCGGGAGTTGTGAGCTTATAAATATAATCTAAGCACACACACATATGTATACTAATGTGTGTACATAAATGTACGCTAATATATATGTGTGTGTGTGTGTGTGTGTGTGTGACAGGGCGTGGCATGCAGCGGAAAATGGAGATGACAAAACATAAAAAAAAATAAAAGGAAAATAAGGAAAAACTAAAGTTCACTTGGTTTGGGCGTCAAACTTGGCGCATATTTTAGAACTTGATGTTGACGTCACTCGCTCAGCTGTGTGACACATACACACGCACGCACACACATGCACACACATACAGTGATAATAGCAACGATGACGACGCCCCAAATGTATTTGTCTCTGCCTTTTTCTTTGGTTTTTTCTTGTGTTTTTTCTTTGGCTTTTTCTTTGGCTTCTCCTTTGGCTTTTTCTTTGACTTTTCCTTTGACTTTACCACCCGCCGCCATATCGAATATCAAAGTGTTGTTAAGATGATTTTGCTTTTTATCTATTTGTTTTCACTTTATTGCTGTTGTCAGCTGAGAAACCTTTTCAACATTTTTAATTCCATATTGTTCTGTATGATTTCAGTTCTCTCTATTTTAATTTTATATTATGCATCACTTTTAATTGGCATTAATGTTTGCTTTAAAATGTTTATTTTTAATATCAATATAAATTTTAAATACATTTTTATCAACTGGGTTTTCCCCGATTTAAAATAAATATACATATATAAATTGAAATAAATAAATAGATTTACCTACAATTTACGAATGCATTTTAAATGTCGCCTCAACTGAATTGAATTAATTATTTATTGAACTGAGCAAATATGAAAAAATATACTATGCTTAAACTTTAAATGATATTAAAAACAATTTCTGTCTACTTCCGCTTGAAACGGAAGTGTAATGTTTCATCTATAAATCAATAAAACGAACTCTGCAAAGTATTTTTTCATTTCATTTAAGTTGATTAAAATTTATTTACTTAAAAATCAACAAACATCAATAAGAAATAAAATAAAATGTTATGTTCAGTTTTCGCTTAAAATTAAAAAGAAACGCTTTATTTATAAATCAATAAAAAGAGCTCTTGAAAATATATCTCATCGAATTTCAATTGCGTGAAATTGATGTATTTGAATGTTTGTCATAGAATTATGGTGATATTCATTGAACTCGAAGTAAATTAATTGGGTGGCACCTGTTCACTCGACCGCTTGTGCGTCTTTTAGGCGCCACTTACCAAAACTTATCGAATAACTTAGCACATTTTGTTTGGAGTGTATCTTGGACAGAATCCAGGCATTCTTTGTGCAAACAACTCGTAATTCTTTCTAATGAGTCCAAGTTCAACTCAAAGACTCAAAGAGAAATCTCTCACATTCCCATTTAGATTCACATTCACAGTGCCATTCACATTCCCATTCACATTCACATTCACATCGTTATCAAGTTGTGTGTGGCAATCATCAATCGATGACAAGTCGAACCTTTGTCAATGCGACACGACAGATAAAAGTGAGTTGAAAATTCTTGAAATTTCACTTTTGCTTTGGAATGAAAAGTTTTCTTTAGCGCAGTTTCCTTCCGCTTCTGTCATAGGAAACTTCCATTTACCCGTAAGTGCGTTTCATAATACAATACTTAGTACTCGATTGACAGTTGTTGTTCTTGTTGTTGTTGTTGTTGTTCCAAACAGTTGAAATACCTGCACAGGTGTACAGACGCCAAGCGGATTCCAAGAATGCCTCGAGCTGAGAATTTCAATTGCTGCACTAACAAAAATTAATCTCTAAGCTCACACTGATTTTAAATTAATAGAAGTACATATGTAAGCAAATTTTAAAAATAAGTCATTTTAAAATGTAACCCAAATTACTCTAAATAAAGATGTGTTTGTTTTATAAATATTATGGGTAAGACATTTTTTTTTTAAGTTTTTTCTGTTTGCATATATCTTAAGCTTAGATACTCAAAAATATTTTTCCAGAAGGATTTTTCAATATTCGAAAAAGTTTAGGAGACACAGCCATTTTTGTGAAGCAATGTTGATGTTAATGCAAGTGAAGTCCAAACTTTAAACGCGCTTTCTCGAAACCATGTTTTCCAAACATGCTCACATGATTACTCAATTTTCTCCGAGCCGATTTTGATCAAATAAGTGCCAAACGACGCAAAATAAATGACGTTATCGTCCCAGCCTCGACCATGGCCGTACACATATTTTTAATATTTTTTTTTTGTGCACTAGACTACAAAAAAAGGTGAAAAATCGATTTTTCATTTTCAAATGACGGCTATTTCAACAAAAAAATTGATTTTTTTTCCTCGAGGCGCCGACGATAAAGGCATTTTTTCTACTAAGCAAGTCGCGGTTATTTTTCGGATACAATCGTGTGAGCATTGAACATTCCATATTTTTTAACCATTTTTGGAGAAGACTCCCTTAATAATAAATAATAAGTTTGATTTATTTTTAAATACTCGCAATCATTTTGATTTATTTTATTAATTTAATTAAATTAATTAATTAAATTTATTTAATTTAAATATTTAGTTTATGTTGAAAGACACATACATTTCTTTTGGAACATTTTACAATAAAGTTAATCAGAATATAATAAAAATATTGTTTTTTTTTTTTACATTCTTCTTTTATTCTTATATTTTTATGATCCAATGAATTTTTTAAGAAGCAAGACAAAAATGAAATTCTTTAAGATCCGACTAAATCATATTGTACTTGGCTGAGAGACAAATTTTTGATGTTTTTATTCAAATAGCATTTGATGGATTTCAAATATAATATATCAAGAATTAGTTAAAAAAGACAAAAATGGTGAAATGTGCCATGGTGCGAGGGTGAAGTGGAGGATGGTTGAGTGGTGGGGTGGTGGGGTGGTTGCATTCCACACACACTTGCACTTGACGGTCTTAACTGAATCAGACGCTGCTCTTTGCCCGGTTTAGGCCTTGGCCATTAGCAGCGGTTAACGGGCAAAAGCACACAGACCCCAGTGATAAAGAGAGACTGAGAAAACGAGAGAAACAGAGATGGAGAGACCACAGCTTAAGGGCAAAGCATGAACTGTTTAAACCGCGTTTTTGTTGTCTGTTTGGACCAAGTTTGGGCCAAATTGTCTGGCCAAGTGCAAAGGCAAATAGCCGAGTCAACAAATTTGGTATACACTTTTGGACTTTACAGTATTAATTATTATCATTTTAAATTTCATAGAAAACTCCTATTTTCAATATAAAAGTAAAGTAAAAATTAAAGTTTCATATTAATTATTTTAAACTTTTCTAATAAAATTGAAAATTCAAAAATTTATGTTACGAAAAAAATTTGATTTTTGATTTGATTTTTTTTATATAAATAAAAAATCATAATTTTTGCCAGGCTTAAAATTCTTTAAATATCTAATTTAATCCCTTCAATATCTTTTGAATATACAAGTGGTTATGGCTGCTTTAAATATTTAAGAGTTTAAAATTCATATTGACCACATGTATTCCAATTAAGTAAGGGGTATTTTACAGTCGGGAACATGGCATTAGAATCTTTTTTCTAGCCCGCAGATCTTAACACAAAAGTAAGGAGCTTTTTTTGGACTCGACTCAAGTATGGGAAGCTTGTCAACAAACCCGAAGCCAAAACCAAATCCGAGCCCGAGCCCGAACCCTAAACCAAACGCAAACCCAAAGCCATAAGCCGTAGCCCAAAACACAAAACCAAGAGACAAGAAACAGTTCTGCAGCTCGTCTGGGCACTGGGGGCGTCATGGGCGTAATGGGCGTGGCAATTGACCAACCCTCTATAAATAAAATTTGGAGCAACTTGAAACCTCGGACCAGATTTGTTGGCTGCTCGAGTTGCACAAGTTTCAAGTACCAGTTCCAGTTCCAGATCCAGAAATAGAGCAAAACGAGGCATAAGTTAGGTAAAGAACAAGCAGTGCGAAAGTGCTCGACTAAAAGATACTCGGTAAATAAATGCAAACATAAGTAAATTATTTATTTAGAGGTTTTTTGGCAATATAATTACAGGGGTGGTCAAAAGTATTTTCACAACATTTAAAGTTATTTGTACTCGTAATTTGAACTTACTTCATGTAAAGTTTGGTATCAATGGAAAGGTCTTTCGAATTCCTTTCAAATGATACAAAAATTTGGTTAACCCATTGATAAATTTGAGTTTTTGTAAAAGTAAATTTTTTTGACTTCTTTCTTGGGTCTTAAACAAAAAATGTTTTGATACAAAAAGTCAATTTTTTTGACTTTTTTCCTGGGTCTCAAAAAAAAAATGTTTTGATGCCAAATGTTTTTTCAAACAATTTAAATAGTGACTGCAAAAAAAAATTTATAAAAATCTCTTCGCTAGACCCAGGAAAAAAGTCAAAAAAATTGACTTTTACAAAAACTCAAATTTATCAATGGGTACTTAATGGGTTAGCCAAATTTTTGTATCATTTGAAAGGAATTCAAAAGACCTTTCCATTGATACCAAATTTTACATGAAGTTAGTTCAAATTACGAGTACAATCAACTTTAAGTGTTGTGAAAATACTTTTGACCACCCCTGTATATTATATGTATATTATGTTTATTTCATAATTTTTACAGTCAGAAATGTAATGAAACTATCGATTCAAGAAATAAGTACTTGTTGAGACAAACAAACAGACTGACATTTACAAAAATATTAAAGAATATTTTATAATTTATAGTCAAGCATACCTAATGTAGAGGCTTACAGGGTATAAAACATTAGAACAATATGAACACGGATCAAGTTCAAAAGTCTTGATGCGGTGGTTGCTGTGAAAAACTGAATGTATGTTAGGGCCACTGGGGCAGGTGGAGGCACAGTGGCGCAAGGACAGGCACAGTGCGGCAAGGACAGGCACAGTGGGTCAGGGGGCAGTGGGGCAGTGGGGCAAGGGGGCAAGGGACAGTTGGCCAGCATTTGACCTGAAACCGACTGTGGAAGCGTCCTTGTGGCCCAATTAGGTGGCTGTAAGTCAACTTTGCTCCGAGTCTTCGAGAGTCTGTTTCTCAGGCAACCAGTGTTGCCACTATTTCAAGACCTGAACAAAAGTTGGCTGGATGTAGCTGAAATATTAATTTAAATATAATATTAATGTGGTTTATCCTTAATTGATTTTCGACAAAGTATAATGAAATTTCTTTAGAATTTGGATTATTTCTTGTATTCAAATATTATTGATTTATGTATATTTTTAAATGAATGAACACCCCCATTTCTAGCTAAAAGCATTTCTTCAATTTCCAAGCGTTTTCTGTTACACCAAAAGGTATCCAAGCCTAGCTACAAAATAGCTAAAATTGCAGCACGTGTATTTATGTGAGACACACCAAAGCAAATCAGCTTCTTTTTTCTCACCCTCTCTCTCATTCTTTCTCTCTGTCTTTCTCATTCACTCTACCTGCTTTTTCCTATATGTTTCTTAGTTAAGTGAATTGTGCGCTAGGTATTTTTTTCTTGCGTTTTCTTGCTTCGTTTGACTTCAGTATCCTTGTATCCTTGGCCATCCTTTTTCATTTTCATTTTCATTTTCATTTGACTGCCTCTGTTTTCAGGTTGTACTTTGAGTCCGAACTCCTGTTCCTTTTACATTTTCTTTTGCTTTTTCAGCTTCTTCGCCTTCCCCTTCTCCTTGTCTTTTGGAGCATTGCTTGCCATTTATTTTAGCCTCGTTTCGAGTCTATTTTGTTGTGTCCCAAGGCAACCCGCTGACTTTCCCACCACAAGTTGAATGGATTTCCATTGTCTGTCGACAGTCTACAGTCTGCAGGAGGTACAAAGGGCGGAGGAGCCAAAAGAGAGGGTGGAGGGTAGGGGAAACAAGGGCAAGAACACTTTACTCTTCACTCTGTACTCGCTTTTGGCTTTCAGTCGACTGAGCTTGCCATCTTAACGGGTTGGGCAAATGGATCAGACTTTGCTAACTTGTAGATTCGCAATCATAAAAATTGATGAGCGGGAAAATAAAGATGCAAATAGACAAGTAGGCTACCAAGCAAACTGCTCGACTTTAGGATGCCTAGCATTTGTGTCAAAATGTCACAAAGTATTGAATGAAATACATAAAAGGATAAAGCTGAAACTTATATAATACGTGATAAAAATAAACGCCACCTCCACAGTTTTTAAAATCATTTGCTCGGATCGGATAAATGTAACAATAGTTTGTGGAATTTCTCTCTAAGATACAGATCTGTATCTGTACCTATGTATGTATAACTGTGTATTATTCCTATCTGTGGCAATAGAGTAGAGTAGAAGAAGAAGAAACTTAAAAACAATATCGACTATTCATTCCTAAGCTGCTTTCAGCTGCTTTCTGTTCTCTGTTCTCTATTCAACTTTGATCCACATTGCACTTCACCCAAGTGCTCTTCAGGTCAAGATAAGTCAGGGGGGAAGGGTATGCTCAATCGGAAGAGACTTATCAGCTCCTCCATCGATAAGAGGGATTGACACTCAGGTATTTAAAGTGCTTGCCGCTTAACGTCAGCAACAGCAACAGCAGCAACAACAACAGCAACAACAACAATAACTGCAACAACATCGTCTACTTCAACAGCATATTAATGTGCACTTTGTTGTTGTTTTTATTGGTGTTGTTGTGGTCAATCGATTGTGTGTGTGTGTGTTTGTGGGTTAGAGACACTGTTGCCAGATCTTCAAAGACTAAAAAAAGCTAGAAACTAGACCAAAGATTATCTTTCTATAGCAGAATATTTGACATGTGCTAATCCAGCGTTGCAATCGTTAGATTTGCATGACAATTTGCATATTAAATCATTTAGATTGGTAAATTTTAATTCAATTTTCTGAAAAATTCAGTCCTTTGGGCGTTTTCTTGAACCTATTTTCAGAAAAAAGCCTTGCTGTTTTTGAAAAATGGCTAGGCTTGCTTAGAGCTCCGTCGCAAAACGTTAAAAAAAATAAAAGTCGACTTTGAAGTTAATGTGGATTTGCACAAAATGTGCCGTATTTACTAATTTATGCTTCCTCTTTTTACCACCCTATTTTCGATTTCTTTAAATTGTATTTATTCGTAAGAGGGACCATCGAATAATTAGTCAAATCATTTTTAAACAACAACAAGATCTGTAGCTAAAACTTTCTAGCTTTGGCTATAAAATGGCGAGAATACCAACACTGTTGAGAGGCACTCGATGTATATTTGTAATGCCGCATGTAGACAATGTGTAAACAAGGCTAACAACGTTTTAGCTGATGTGATGAAAAGTAATTGGTATCATGATGAGAGGTGTGGAAAGAAAGAGACAGAGACAGTTATAGGAAAGTGTGTGAGAATGAGAGAAAGATAGAAAGGAAGAGAAGACTGTCAGGATAATCACAGCAAATGATAACGAGGCAAGTAATTATACCGACATCTTACTATAAAAGTAACATGTACTACACTGAGAGAAGAACGCCAAAGAAATTATTGAAGCAAGCGGCAATAAATGTCAAAAATGATCAAGTGGACTTACTCGAAATGTGTACGACAATTATATTTACAATCCACAATTACATATTTTGTTATTGTCAAATTTTAAGTGTCTGAAGCACTTGATTTGTTCGCTCAGTGTGTGCAATGTGCAACTTGCAGCATGTGGCACAGGTGCTGCCCTTGGGCCAAACACTCGATGACAAGAAAAATGGCTTTGCGATTCCTGCAGGAAGCAAACACAATGAAGTGATTTATTGAAACGGCGGCAAATTCAAACGCAAAAAACTGAAATAGGAGAATCGAAAAATATATATACAGACGTGCTACAAAAATCACAAGTGAAATCGAATCGAGGATTTTATTTTATTTCTTCTTTAATTAATATTGTTTAATTTATTTTTATAATAATTAATATTGTGTAGATATTGTGTAAATTTAAAAGGTTTTGGCGCGGCAAACAATAAAAGTTACTCGACAACTCTAAATTCTAAATTCGGACAAATAATGTGACATTATTCTCATGGCATCGGACGCCAGTGGATTGAGGTATGATTTCGTTTCACCCAAAATTGTTCAGGTGATTGGACTGTGGCACGGAGAAATGAAATTGACGTGAAATTCAAGTGGAAGAGATTTCTGTGGCATACCTGATAGTTGAGGGGAAAAATATAATATAATGAAAAATCATTTGGCGAAGCGACAGCGAAAACATCGAATTTTCGTATTGAGCGTAAAGCGATTTGTGGTCCAGTCATTCAATCATCTATTGACAGCCACAATGAGGTAGTCATCAAATACACACACACACCCACACACACACACGCACACAGATACCAGATACACTAGCATAAAGACTCATTTATAGAGTCGCCTCGTTGGCGCCGCATTTTGGGGATTTGCATTGTGCACAGTGGGTCGCAAACATGTTAAACGGCGATGGAAAAACTAATAATACAAACGATAATTTTTTATTTTTCAATTTTTTCGGAAAAATTAATAGTTTTTCTAGTCTCACAATTTTATCTTAATATCTATTTAGCAATGTTTCAATGTTTCGTTCATGCGCAGCGTTTTATCTTATTATTAAAAAATTGATTAAAAATGCCAAAATTCTATTTTGTTTTCCATTACTGTGTGTATGCTAATGCAGTTCGGTAATTAACATAAGTACAAATAATTAGGCTAATAAAAAAGACCGGTTTCTTCAATCAAGAAAATTTGTTTCGAACTAAGATATTTGAAGAGTGTCCAAATCTAAGAATCGACAAGAAACGAATCGAGTTGTCTATTTATGTATCCACAAGTAATACCCATACAAAACTTAATTATGAATATAAAATAAATACAAAATAGTTTTTATTGCATACTTTTAGGCACCCTTGTTGCTTGAAACTTAAATCCTTTACTTTTGCGAAAATTCAAATTTAAATAAATTAAATTTAAATATCCAAAGAATAGACAAAGTTAGTTAATAGTTAATTTGATTAAATTGATTTTCCAATTGGCGATGCTCAAAAAAATCGATATTCGATTTGGACTGACATTACTCGCACTTTTCAAGTGGCTAACAAGGCAGGCAGTTGGCCATCTGGTTATCTGGCCAACTCATTGCAATTGGCAGCCAATCAAAGCCAAAGTCAAAGCCAAACAAGTGATGAAGCCAGATCGAAGCAAGTCAATTGTTTGACATGGCCAAGATGCAACTCTGATGATGATGATGATGATGATGTTGATGATGATGTTGACGCCTATTGAAATTGCCCAGAGTGCCCGACAGTTACAGTTACTCATAACAATGGTTAACAAGGGCCAGTGGATGAACGGCAAGAGCTGGAGCAAAAAAAAAAAAGAGGACACAGGGCGTTGGCTGCAAAATTGAATTCAATTTCCATACAATTATTTTACAATTTCCTTTCAAATGAACCAAATGAAAATCTGCAAACTTTTGCCGCAAGCTCTCTGAAAATGATGTGGCAGAGAATACGAGAGAATGATGTGAGAGGAGGGAGGAGAGTGTTGGAAAGGGAACATAGATTTGATTTGGGTTGAAAATGCGCTGCTCTCAATGGAAATAGACGTTTTTGGAGGAGTTTTCTGGCTTTAACAACAAACTGAATCTGAGCCAGAGCCAAACTGCCAGAGACAAAACAACAACAACAACGAAATCGAAAACAACAAGATGGAGAACGAGATGCTTGTCTTTTAGTTGCCTAGTACCTGAATCTCCGCAACCATTAATAAATCAAATCGATTTAACAATATATTAAAATTAATACCAAAAGAATAAATAAATAAAACGGAACCGGATCAATTTAAAATTATTAAGACTTTGGCTTCAAAATTGTTCTTCTTATTCGATTTTTTCAATTTGCTCCCAAAAAAGTCTTCAATAACTCTTTTAATAAACTGGAAAAATTAAAATCAATTTTAGTTATTATTCAAAAACTCACTCATTATTTTTTATGGACATAATATAAATAAATATATAGCATTTATTTATAATTTTTATTTTATTTAATTACAAATAAGAATGATTTAAGTATGATTAATAAAGAGGAAGTCTGTAAGTAATTCTTAAAAGTACATTTTTTAATAATTCCTAATGACAATTTTGGTCCCTGATTCTCAAAAGTCGATAAGTCTGTGTATCCTTTGAATACTGGGCTAATGGGAATGAGAACAACTCAAAATACAAATCAAGCCAACACATCTGAGTCTATTGTTTGAAATACAAATTGTGTGTGTGAAAAAGTGTGTGTGCGTGTGTGTGCATAAAATAGAAAACCATTAGAAATTCCCAACTGGCAAATACATATGTGCAATGGGTGTGGGTGAGAGAGAGATGAAATGCGGAGGAAAGTGAAAGAGAGGGAAAGTAAACATGTTTGGCAATCAGTCGTCAGACATTTGTTGTGTTGTAATTTGCGTATCCATAAACAGAATGGAAAGCGCAAGAGAGACAGACAGAGAAGTGTTGAGGAAAAGAGGGAGAAAGAGAGAGAGAGAGACACCCGACAAACATTAAACATCGTGTAAATCTTGTTTTGTTTGCATTTTTGCTCATGACTTAATTTTTTTTATCAATTTATTCAAGAATTATTTTTTTTATTTTATTTTCTTTTAATAATCATTGGACTTTATTCTTAGCTTTCGGCCAACTTTTAGGCCTTATATTAGAGAAATATTGCATAGTGTTAAATAAATAATAAATTAAATTTGAATTGAAATTATGGCTGCGATTTTTGTGACTCTGAAAATATAACTGATATATCTAAAATTTCTCTATCTTACATATCTTAACACCTGAACCTATTCTAAATTCTAAAACTATATCTCATTAAATTCAAGGGTCTCATCAAGTTTTGTTTATATTCATCAAAGTACTTTGCTTCAAACTACTCATTAAATAAGGTCATCACAGAAAATTAGTTGGCAATTAAGCCTTGGTTCGAGGAGGTTGTGTTAAGAGTGTTGCATGCAGCAACTTTCCACCAAGTGCTGCTAAGGACCTCCTAGTCCTTTGTATTGAATGTATACCTAAACATATGTGTGTACCTCTCTTTGTAGCTTGGTTTTATGCGATGAGCTTGAGAGCTCAACCTGCGCGTAAGTCACTCAAATCTCGACTGAGCGAACAATTGGTTCAGAACGAACCTTCCTTACAATCCTGATGAATAAATTGTTCTAATAAAAGGGACAAAATAGAGACGACCCTGAATCAGAATTTAATTTTGCTTTAACTTATCTCTGCTTTAATCAATTAGTGGCAAAATCAATGTTGTGTGAAAATGTAAGTCTTCCAGCTCTTACCGTTTTGGCTGCGCGCAAACATTTAGATTGCCAATCAGTGAGTAAGTCATATCAATTAATATTATAGCATATCATATCAGAACATTATACTTAAAATATAATTTGCAAAATAAAAAATGTTGGCTGATTTTGTATAAAGAGATTAAAAAATAACTTGTTTCGAGATTTAGTTATTACAGTCGAACTTCCCTAACTCGAATCACCATTATCCAAGAAAAAAGTTCGAGTTAGGGAGACTTCGAGTTAGGGCATTTTTTTTTTAGTGTTTTAAAAGAAACTACAAATGCATTCAATCATAAGTACAATTCAAATTTAAATTTTTTCTGTTATTTTCAACAAAAAGGGATTCCAGTTTGTTCCAGACCTGTTAGTATTCTCAAAAATTGGTTTCTTCGTTCCTTTGCCGTATCCAGAATAAGTTCCCTATTCAAATGTCATCATAATTAATATTTTTAATATAATGAAAAATGTTTTTGCTGAGATACCACATTTTTCAGCAACTTTAATTTATTTGGTCTACTTTCAAATTCCTTAACTACTAATAAGTTTGAATATTTCCTTAAACATTTTAGTACACTGATGCGCTGACAAAGAAGTACATTACGAACATCTTTCCTATAGCAATTTCACAAGCTTAAGTAATTTTTGATGCAATATTCTATCATATTTCATCACCATATGCTAATGTAAATCAATATAACATATTCAAACGATCCGGTAACAAAAGTATAAAATAGAAACGAAAAAAAATTCAAACTTTGTTGGAGATTTTCTCGAAAAATTCGACTTACAGAAGTACGGGCCAATATTTTTGTTCGAGTTAGGGAGAAATTCGAGTTAGGGAAGTTCGAGTTAGGGAGACAGAATTGTATGAAATTTGCTCAGTAAACGCTATTGCCACTCGATTTTGTTCGAGTTAGAGAAACTTCGAGTTAGGGAAGTTCGAGTTAGAGAAGTTCGACTGTATTTCTTAATATATTTTAAATTTAGTTCGCAAACAAGATATTTAATTAATTTTTATTTGAAAATCTGAGAAATACTTATTCAAATACATAATTAAAATTTTTATTTTTTTTTAGTTTAAATCAGTGGTGTTAATAAAACTCACACAGGCAAATATTGCGCTTGTGTGCGTAGCAACCAAACACGAAGTAAACGAAACGTTTTACTGTTTTACACTGAAAATATGATTTTCAAGCACATTCGCAAAGCAAAGCATTAGCTGCAGTGTATGTTAAAAGTCTAGCGCTGAACGATCTTCTCTTATTGGATAACCGACTGGCATCAAAAAAGATCAGCCGATCAGATGCTTCGTGCGAGAACAAAAACCCGAAGACACGTGTCGTGAGAGAGCGAGCCGACGAACGTGATATTTATAGAACACTCGTATTCTCTCTCTCTCTATACGTGTGTCGGCTGCGACGCAAGCAGATTTATGAGTTCCTATCGCATGGGATACGCCTTTGGTATTTTGGACAGCACTGTTTTAAATATTGGCTTAGATCGATTAGTGTCAAAATCAATGCTGTGTAAAAATGTAAGTCTCCCAGCTCCTAACGTTCATGGCTCCACAATAATCAGTAAGTGACTTGGAGATTATAGTAAAGTGAAAATTGAGACTTACCAGTTGGACTGGGCGTTAGGGACATCATGTCGAAGTGAATGTTCTTCTGCTCGAAGGAGTAGTCCTTGAGGAATGTGAGCTTTGCGCCCCGTGTCTTTGTCAAGCCCGCGACTGCGTTGTTGATGCTCCTCAGATATTCACGCTTGCCAAAGTTCGTGTGCGGTGCGATTAATCCAATGTTGAGTTGTTCCTTGTTGGCGCCGACGCCTTTGCTGAGACTGTTGCCGCCGTTCGTCAGACGCAGTGCGTCTGTTGTCGTTGTAGTTGCTGCTAGACACATGCACAGCAGCAACATGGGCAATAACAGCGACAACATTCTCGATTTTCGAATGCATTTTGTGTTTGTGTTGTTGTTGTCGTGGTTGCTGTTGTTGTTGTTGTCGTGGTTGCTGTTGTTGTTGGCAGCTGTTGTTGTTGTTGTTGTTGCGAGAATTCTTATATTGCTATTGGCAGTGTTGCAGTTGCTGTTGTAGTCGGCGGCAATATTGTGTGTTGTTGTCGTTGTGACATTGCTGCAATTTAAATGCTTTTCGCCAGCAATAGTTGCCGCTGTCGCTGCTGCTGTTGCTGTTGTTGCTGCTGGTTCTGCTGTTGTTGTTGTTGCTGTTGTTGCTGCTCCTGTTGTTGTTGTGCCACATTTCAGTTTTACTTTTTTTGTCGTCAGCTGTCGCTTTGTCCACTTGCAGCCATTGTTGCTGCTACTGTTGTTGGCGTTGTGTTGCTGCTGCACAGCATGCTCCATTAATTCGACCATTACCTATAGAATCCTTCTTCTTCTGCTTCTGCTTCCTCACGCTACCACAATAATTTATATTTAATTTAATTCAATTGCATGCAATTACTTTCAGTTGCTGTTGCTGTTGTCGCTGTTGTCGCTGTTGCTGTTGCTGCTGTTGTTCTCTTGACTAATTCAATTGCTCTGCGGCAACTCTTGGGCTCTCAGTTAATGCATTATCCAGTTGGTTCATTTAAATACCTGATTATCTGCCTTATTTTGTAGATTTTCCTTTTCTTTTTCTTTAATTTTTATTTTGCTTTTGTTTTTATTTAAATATGTGTGTATTTTTTATTATGTTTTATTTTTTGGTGGATGGATTGGGTTCAAAAACAGTTGCATTTTCTGTTTAAATATTTTGCTGTTGTTGCAGTTGTTGTTGATGCGGCTGCAAGTGTTGCAACTTGTATTAAATTGCAAGCCCTCGTTGCCCCTTGTGACCGTAGGTTAAGTTATTGAAATTGCTGCCATGAAACATGATACGGGTTTAAGTTATTTCCAACACACTTACACACACACATACAGTATACACACAGTACACACATATACACATGCAACACTTGACGCTTTCCGTTTCCGTTAAATAATTCGTTGAACGTTGCACTGTGGGCAAAACGTCTATTTTTTATGTATACAGTGTAAGGAAAAAAAAACGAGAGTCATTTTAAAAAAATTATTTAATAATATGATGAAAAGCTGCACATGAACATAGAATCCCGTTGTTGTTTTATTGAATTTTGTAACATTGCTAGTAAGTTATTAAGTACAAATTATGAAAATAAAAAAAAATAATTGTATTTTTCCCAAGCAATTTCGAAAATACAAAAGGTATTATCGTTTCTATCATTTGCTTCTTCACCTTGATAAAGAAAAAAAAGTTGCTCGGAATTGAATTATTTATGTATTGTTTGCTTAGTGGTTCCACTGTGCAACAAAAGTGCAGTGCTGTTGTTGTTGTTGTTGTGTGTCAGCTGATCTGAGGCAAAGGCAAAAAAAAAGAACGAGTTATATTCAGTGGAATTTAATATACTTGCGAGAATTTTTCTATTTATCAACTCAGAATATTGCTGTTGGGAGCTGCGAACCGTACAGTAAAACCTTGTTGGGTTCTATTTGCAATTAAAGTCACAAAATAAAGAACGTTGAACACAAGCATTTGTTTAATTGTCAATTAGGGAAATTCCAAATTCCGTTTCGTTGAGTCTAGTCTATTGATTCAGAACAATTGTTTTAAAATCAAGCAGCACTGCAAAATGAAACGAGCTCATAAAATCATTCATGCGGTAATAAATATATTTATTTTAAATTATTTTTATAGAAAAAAACAGTATTTGAAAAACAATACCATTGAAAATACTAAAGACATCCCAGATAGATATCCCATTACGGGTATTGTTTATCGAAATTAGTACGGGTGACTGTCACTTGAAAAATAAGTATGAGTTTTTAAGATATAAGAATTTTTAACTAATTACCGCTAAATACTATTATTAGCTATCATCTTACTAAATCGTAACAAGATCGGAATTTAATTTTTTAAGTGCCGAAAAGTATGCAAAAAATATTTAAAAATTTTTTAAATAAGTAACGGAAACTGCAATATTCCTCAGTTGTGAATTAGCAACTGGGCGGTCCACTGCTTTAGGGGGGCGTGTTAGTCAAGTAATGGCAGTCAATATGTCGTTTATTGCCACTGTTATTATTATAATGCCTATTATTATTATTACTGTTATGATTACAGCAATTATTGGTAATATTGTCGTGTGCTTTATTTATTTTATTTTTCTTGTCTCGTTTTGTGAATGAACTGGGGCGTCGCCTGTTGCCCAAAGGGGGGCGTGTCTGGCCAAGGGGGAGGGCGATGGGAAATGGGGAATGGGGTGAGTTTCTAGCAAAGCTTCGACGTCAGCACGTTGTTGTTGTAATCTCTCTCGGCTTTGGTCGCCTTCGCGCCTCGTATTCAGTCGCGTTGAAATTGAAGCTATGGGCGTATCCGGATACGGAATACGGTAACTGGAATACAGCGAGCAGTGAGCGGGATTGAAACTCCCCTTACCCCCTGGCCCTTGCCTCCGATTCGTTCAGTCTCTTAAACTGAATACTTCCAACATTTTGTCGCTGTCTCAAAGAGCAGACAAATTACTACATGAAAATCAAACAGCAACAAATCATATAAAATATATATAATAATATATAATATAATATATATAATATATATAATATAAATAATATTTTTAATCTAAAGTGCTATTGTTTTTTTAATTAAATAATCAAATTGAAAAGGGTATCAAACCGAAACGAACATTGGTTTGGTTTTTAGTTATCTTTTACGGAAAATCTTAGAATATCGGTTTCATAACGGTTACCGGTTATTTGTTTGTTTCGGTTTCGAAATACCGGAATGATGATGGTTCACAGCAAAATGTGCTCTTGTAATTTTTACAAGAATATGTTTAAGTATAAACCAAAATTCTCTAATTAAAAAAAAAAGATTTCCTATTCGATTCGAGTTAATTATAAAAATCTATTTAAAAAAACGGTTGCAGAAACGGAAAACAAATTTAATCAGCTACTACCGCTTAACGATTACGGTTTGGATTACGGTTTTAATCCCTGATACATTCATAATAATAATTTAAAGTGATTTCTATTATATTCTAATACGCTTTTTACTAAAATGTAATATAATTTTAATCACTTTAGACTGAATTTATTTTTTGGGCTCTTTCTCTTTTCTTTGTAGGTGTTGTGGTGTGTGTATGTGTGTGTGCGTGTGTGTTTCTATGTGTGGTGCTGTATTGTATTGTTGTTGACCCTAAGCTAAGGAGACACAACAGTGATTACATTTTGCGGGCTGATTTGCTTCGTTGGCGTTCGGCTTGAGACACAAGAACAAGAACAACAACAACAACAGCAGTAGTTGCAAAGACACAGAAGGTCACACACACACACACACACACACACATGCATACACTTTCTGGCTTGGTGAAATCCATAAAATGTCTTGTGTTCTACGTATATAAGTCGATGCCTTTTAACTTATTGTTGTTGTTTGTGTCTGAGCCCAAGCAACACCCATACACACACACACGCTCACACACACACAACAGGCTAAGTATTAATGCTACACTCGTCCGCATGCATGTATCTGTGTGTGTGTGTGTGTGTGTATCTACAGCAGAGGCAAATATTATATTATACATATAATACTGTGAGCAAAAAGTACCGGGAATATTTGGATTTAAAAAATTTTGGTATTCCGATTGGAACAAATATTTGTATTTTTAGGTTGGCACTACTATTATTAACATCTGTGCAAAATTTTACGTTAGAATATTCATAAGTGTTCAAGTTAGGATTAGTTTTGTACCACGCCAAATGTGCATTTGGCGATTTTGGTGCCAAAAACGCTCAATTTCATGGAAAAACCGCGTTGCATGGAAGTACGTGAAACAATGCTTTCTGACTATCAGGATAAGAAAAAGCGCATTATTACGGGCGATGAGATTTGGATCTACGCTTACGATATGGAAACTACCGATCAATCGAGCGAATATCGAGCTAAAGTTGAGCCGAGACCGAAAAAACCGCGCCGAGTTCGCCAAAAATCAAGATCATGTTGAAAGTTTTTTGATTATCGTGGTGTAGTTTATTATGAATTCCCTCCGACCGGCCAAACTGTCAGCAAGGAATATTATTTAAGCGTTATGCGTCGCTTACGCGAAGCTATTCGTAAAAAGAGGCCAGAACTATGGGCCAAAACCTCGGCCAACATTTTCCCACAGCTACCTTTTTTGCCTGATTTAGCTCCGTGTGACTTCTGGCTATTTTCTATTTTGAGGAGATTCAACCAAAATCAAATGCAAAGAACAAACATTTACAATCGGAATACCAACATTTTTGAAATCCAAATTTCCCGGTACTTTTTGCCCATATATTTTTATATTCATAATTTGTAGCAATGTTACAAAATTGAACAAAACAACTGGATTCTATATGCATGCGCAGCATTTCATCATATTATTAACAAATTTTTTTATACAGGCATGCCACAGAAATCTCTTTCACTTGACTTTCACGTCAATTTCATTTCTCCGTGCCACAGTCCAATCACCTGAACAATTTTGAGTGAGATGAAATCATCGCTCAATTCACTGGCGTCCGATGCCATGAGAATAATGTCACATTTTTTGTCCGAATTTTTGAATTTAGAGTTGTCGAGTTACTTTTATTGTTCGCCGCGCTAATAACTTTTAAATTTTTTTGAGCTATACAATATCAATTATTATATAAATAAATTGAATTATATTAATTAAATAAGAATTAAAATGAAAATTTGATATTCTGCAATGATAAACTTTAAAAAGTTGCTAAACAAGCCCTAGCAGCCTAGTTCGAAAAGGTTGATGAACATGCTAAAACCTATAAATTATTCAAAGTTCTGTGGCACGGAGAAATTTTCGAAGTGGAATTGCTTTTCTCTGAAATCGCTTTCACTAGTGATTTCTGTGGCATGCCTGATAATGTCAAAGTGACTCTCGTTTCTATTATTTTTTCCATCACTGTATTTGTATATGGATATGAGACCAGCATCATGTACATGATTATATATGTACATATGTATGTGTATGTACATACATACATGGCAAGACAGCAATAAATTGTATCTTATGAAAACCAAATAAAACGCCGGCTCTGCTCCCACTCACTCGCTCTATCTATCTCTACCTTTCTCTATCTGTCTCCCTGTTCTTTCCTCTTGTCTCCTTGTCGCTCTCTCGTTGGTTTTCGCTATGCGGGCATTGCGTATACGCAATGTTGTCTGCGCAAAATGTTAACAGCCGGCAAACTATCTAAGCTGCCAGGCAGGTGTCTCCCCTCCCCCTCCCCCCCCCCTCCTCTTCCTTCACTCCTATCCTGGACAACACACTGGTTACTGGTTTGTTAGCTTGGCTTAAACTAATTCCAGTTACTGCTATGTCTGCTTCTATACCCTGTAATTTATTATTAAATATTAAATGTTAAATCTTAAATAAATAATTACAAAAATGAATTAAAAATTTAACATTAATTAATCAAACATAAAATATTAATTGAATATGACTTTTCATTGAAAATAAAAAAAATATAAAAACATTTAACCTTTATATATTTATGTGTTCCTTGATATGTGTAGAGTATCTGCTAGTCTATCAATTCTGTCGTTTAGAGCAGCCCATATCTCTGTAGTTTAAGTTGTTTTTGTTCTTGTTCTTGTTGTTGCAATGGCATTATCATCAACTGTCCTTTAGCAGAGCTTTCGTTGCCACTTTTATGACTTTCGGCCAACATGAGGGTGGCCCACAAACACACAAACATTTAGACAAGGACAACGTGTGCGCCTTTTTGGCCGTGTGACAGTTTTTTGGTATTCAACCTGCCACGCCCACTAAGTAGGGGGCTAGGAAGTGCTAAGGTCGCTGCAATAATGTTGTTGCTGTTGTTGTTGTTGTTCATTTTTACTGTTTTTGTTTCTGTTGATTCAAAACATAAATTAAAAAATATTTAAATAAAATATATACTAACAATACTTAATAATAATAATTTCTATTTACTTCATTTATTCAAATTGTATTAAAGATGTCTGATATGTTTTATGTCAATATTAAAAATACAGTTCCAAAATATCAAAGACTAGATTTACATAATTTAAACTAGCATAAATCTCTCTGGAGATATGAAACTGAAACTGAGATCCAAGGCGTACCGATTCTTAATATTTGTATTTTTTGTCTTTATTTTTGTAATATTTTTTATTTTACTATAATAAAATGTTTAGTTTAGTTTATTTGAAGTGACAAAAGTATCACCTGAAATTCCTCTTTCTCTTACTGTTCCCACTCTATTCCCCTTTGCCAATCCGTCTGTCTCGCACCCTCTCTCTCTCTCTCTGTCTCTCTCTTTCTCTTCCACTCTCTTCTATTAATTCAGTCGTAAATCGACAGTGCGTCGACCGCTGTCAACGTGCGTTTTGTTACGAATTTTGCTCCTTTTGTTGCTGTTGCTTTTATCCTATTATTCTGATTGTTTGCAGATGTTGATGCGGGGGGATACGACGGGGAAGGGGAGGGGAGGGGAGGCAGCTGCTTATTAGTTTTTGGCCATTTTGTTACATTTTTTTGCCTCCTTTGGTCTGAGACGTGTCAACAATAACAACAACAAAGAGAAGAATAAATAAAAAAGCAAAACAGAAACAAAAACAAGAAACCAAAAAAGACAAAAATGAGCAAAAACAAAAACTGGCAGCTGAGAAAAATGGGGCGTGTTATCTTTTTGACGTTGATGATGCGCGATTCGTTAGTGTCACTGAAACAACAACAATCACAACAACAATAACAACAATAAACGCTTAAGGAGTAGCTGTGCACACACACACACACATACATTTATAGGTTGTCAACTTGATCGCTCTCTTCGTCCCGGCTCTGTGTGTGTGTGTGAGAAATTCTTCTCTTAATATTGTTGTCACGATATTCAATGTAAAGAGTTGCAATAAATCCTAGACTATTTACAGTGCTGCTCGTAATATTGCTGACATGGAGAACTTAAAAGGAAAAAAACACACCTTGGGAAACTTTTAATAATGAATCATTTGGGTTATTAATTACAACAGAAATTCAACAGTTTCAACAAAGACTGTTTACAGTATTTATATTACTGACATGGTACATTTCAAGTAATTAAATAAAAGGCCATTTCAAATTAGTTAGCGAAGCGAAATTCACACTTTGATCCCTTGTTTTGTTTTGTTTTGTATGATTTCAATTTAATTTTTCTTTCGTTTTAGTTTTGGTTTCACATTTGTCACTTTGAATCGGAACTCAAGGCCGATGCACTTGAAAAAAATATATTTAAAAAAACAAGAAAAAAAATAGTGAAGCACGCACACAACTCTGGTAACAAGTAAGCACAGTTGATAACCCTGTTAAACGCTTGTACACTATTAAAAAAGTGTTGCCTACTTCTTCGCGGCTTGCAATTAAAAGATTGCGTGGGTGGGGGGAATTTCAGCGAAAACTTTACCGCACACAACAAAGAGAAACAAACAAGAGAGCGAAAAAATTTGCAATTGCACTTTTGATCAGTTTGCAGCAGCTGCTGCTGCTGCTGCTGTTGCTGCAGTTGTTGTTGTTTTACAATTATTTTGTTTGCTTTTGCAGTAGCGAGTGGTGCGAGGGAGGGGGACGGGGACGGGGCCGGAGAGGCTACTGCTGAGTGCGGGAGGGAGCGAGAAAAATGAAACAAGAAACAAGTCCACACCCAAAAATTCAAAGACACGCACGACGCCAGCGTCGACGTCGTCGTCGTTTCATGTTGACGTCGGCGCACACACACATATACAGGGGCAGACACAGGCACATACACACACACACACACACACACACAGGCACGTTAATATGTGTATTTTTGCGAGCTGAATTTTGTGGCCTGGATTTGCGCAAACTGTTTTTTGGGCTTTGTCAACTTTGGTTTTATTTTTCTGCTTCTTAAAAAAAAAACCTGCATATATATTTTTTTTTGTTGTAAGTGTGGGTGAGGGGGGCTTACATTTCACTTTTTTAATATCAGACACTTCACGGCGTTTGTCATTCAGTCCACAGTGAGTTTCGTCAGTTGTTGTCCAGTTAAGCAATTAAATTTAGATAGTCCCCTTCTTTTTCTTCTTCTTCTTTTGCTAATTCTTTGCACACAGAGATCTAACAAAGTTCGGTCCAAGTTATGTTCTAGTTTTGGGTCTCGATCTGGGTCTGGGTCTGGGTCGTTATCGTTATCGTCGCTGTCGTCGTTGTTGCTGTTGTTGCTGTTGTTGTTGCTGTTGTTGTCGTCGCTGTCGTCGCGCGTTTGTTGGCCACTGTCAACGAATTGCGACGATGCCGATGCCGATGTGAATGCGACGAGCAACGATGTGGCACTGCCAACCCGGGACGGAAGCACTACCGTTACTACCAGCAGCAGCAGCAGCAGCAGCATCACCAGCAGCGGCAGCAGCAGAAGGAGCAGCGACAGCGGCGTGCCAAAAAGGGGGCCAAGAGGGCACTCGCCCCGGACGTCAATTTTTATACCCGTTACTTACCAAATAAGTAAATGGGTATATTTTGTTCGTTTAAATGCAACAGGCAGAAGAAAGCATCTCTCACTCTATAAAG
>JBAMBJ010002652.1:0-24882 GCA_037043495.1 Drosophila recens | reverse complement strand
ATTATACATATATATGTGTGTGTGTGTGTGTGTCTCTGTTTACGACACAATTCGATGGTGGCGTTGTTGTTGGCGAGCTATTTGAAGTGCTAAAATGGCCGAAAAAGCCTGCAGCGACATAAAAGCACAATAATATTTTTATACACGCATTATGCCAGAACGTGGTCGACAACAAAAAACAGGGCAAGAGCAGGAGATTGAGGAGGAGGAGGAGGAGGGGGCAGCAGAAATTGTGGACAAGGACATGCCGAATATTGTGTGCCAACAGAACAGGATCCAGAAGGGAGACGGGAGAAGGGAAGAACTCAGAGATGATAGTGTCAAGTGCCATAAAACACAATTAGTCAAGAGTCATTCATTGCTTATCGCGAATGTAAGTGTGTGAACAAGAATGAAGATATATAAATGGATAGCATAGTAGTAAGCGGAAATACGGCGTCCAATTTAATACAAATATTTAGAATAACATTGATGTCAGATTATTAAAATGAAGAATAAATGTCAATTGGAATAAAGTGTATAATACATCAAAATAATAATAGTAAGTATCATAATTTGTATTTATGTAATATCAAATAATATATAATATATAACAATAAATTTTAAGCTACAATATTTAAGAATAATAAATAAATAAATAAAAAATAAATAAAATAAATATAAAAACTAATATTAGTTTTAAAAATAATACTGTGCATAGTTTTAATTTAAATTTCTCGCCCTACAGACATAGAATAATTAATAACAGTGTATGTTCATGAATGTTAGGTATACGCCATATGCGCCCATCAAAATTCAGCTTTCAACGTTATTCCTTTCTTTTTGCATAGTGTCACACACAATTAATCAATATGACGATAATTCCAACCGAATACACTCAACCAGCAACATCAGCATTACCAAAACACAAACATCTTAGAGCGCATCGACTCTTGGATGCCTAGTTATCGTATTTTTGCAGCATAAACAAAGTACAAATAAACAAAAAAAAAAATTTCTTTTGAAATTAAATTCAATTAATTATTAAATGGAATAATAATAAAAAGACAGTTCTTTCTGGTTTTCGGTGACCGGTACCTGCTATTTATTTGTTGCAGAAAGTTATACAGAAAGATAATTTTCTTTTGTTTCAATTTGATATTTGTTATTTTAATTTGTTAACTTTTTTTATTAACTTTTTTTTTTTATTTATGTTCAGACATTTTCGCAAATCCATTAGCCGGTGTTCAGTTTGAGGTACTGGGCTAAACAGCACCACCAGAAAGAGCACAAAACCAAACCACTAATCCGCAGGAACCGAACGAAACGGAAAAAGCTGCTGACTGAGGTGTGAGGATGAGGTTGAGGTTGAGGTTTTAGGTTGATGCTGTGCGACATACGAGTATCGGGAGTTGTGAGCTTATAAATATAATCTAAGCACACACACATATGTATACTAATGTGTGTACATAAATGTACGCTAATATATGTGTGTGTGTGTGTGTGTGTGTGTGACAGGGCGTGGCATGCAGCGGAAAATGGAGATGACAAAAAATAAAAAAAAAAAATAAAAGGAAAATAAGGAAAAACTAAAGTTCACTTGGGCGTCAAACTTGGCGCATATTTTAGAACTTGATGTTGACGTCACTCGCTCAGCTGTGTGACACATACACACGCACGCACACACACACACACACACATACAGTGATAATAGCAACGATGACGACGCCCCAAATGTATTTGTCTCTGCCTTTTTCTTTGGTTTTTTCTTTGGCTTTTTCTTTGGCTTTTCTTTTGGCTTTTCCTTTGGCTTTTCCTTTGACTTCACCACCCGCCGCCATATCGAATATCAAAGTGTTGTTAAGATGATTTTGCTTTTTTTTATCTATTTGTTTTCACTTTATTGCTGTTGTCAGCTGAGAAACCTTTTCAACATTTTTAATTCCATATTGTTCTGTATGATATTTTAATTTTATATTATGCATCACTTTTAATTGGCATTAATGTTTGCTTTAAAATGTTTATTTTTAATATCAATATAAATTTTAAATAAATTTTTATCAACTGGGTTTCCCCCGATTTAAAATAAATATAAATAAATTGAAATAAATAAATAGATTTACCTACAATTTACGAATGCATTTTAAATGTCGCATCAACTGAATTGAATTAATTATTTATTGAACTGAGCAAATATGAAAAAATATACTATGCTTAAACTTTAAATGACATTAAAAACAATTTCTGTCTACTTCCGCTTGAAACGGAAGTGTAATGTTTCATCTATAAATCAATAGAACGAACTGTGCAAAGTATTTTTTCATTTCATTTAAGTTGATTAAAATTTATTTACTTAAATATTAACATCAATAAGAAATAAAATAAAATGTTATGTTCAGTTTTCGCTTAAAATTAAAAAGAAACGCTTTATTTATAAATCAATAAAAAGAGCTCTTGAAAATATATCTCATCGAATTTCAATTGAGTGAAATTGATGTATTTGAATGTTTGTCATAGAATTATGGTGCTATTCATTGAACTCGAAGTAAATTAATTGGGTGGCACCTGTTCACCCGACCGCTTGTGCGTCTTTTAGGCGCCACTTACCAAAACTTATCGAATAACTTAGCACATTTTGTTTGGAGTGTATCTTGGACAGAATCCAGGCATTCTTTGTGCAAACAACTCGTAATTCTTTCTAATGAGTCCAAGTTCAACTCAAAGACTCAAAGAGAAATCTCTCACATTCCCATTTAGATTCACGTTCACATTCACATTGCCATTCACATTCCCATTCACATTCACATTCACATCGTTATCAAGTTGTGTGTGGCAATCATCAATCGATGACAAGTCGAACCTTTGTCAATGCGACACGACAGATAAAAGTGAGTTGAAAATTCTTGAAATTTCACTTTTGCTTTGGAATGAAAAGTTTTCTTTAGCGCAGTTTCCTTCCGCTTCTGTCATAGGAAACTTCCATTTACCCGTAAGTGCGTTTCATAATACAATACTTAGTACTCGATTGACAGTTGTTGTTCTTGTTGTTGTTGTTGTTCCAAACAGTTGATATACCTGCACAGGTGTACAGATGCCAAGCGGATTCCAAGAATGCCTCAAGCTGAGAATTTCAATTGCTGCACTAACAAAAATTAATCTCCAAGTTTACACTGATTTTAAATTAATAGAAGTACATATGTAAGCAAATTTTAAAAATAAGTCATTTTAAAATGTAACCCAAATTACTCTAAATAAAGTTGTGTTTGTTTTATAAATATTATGGGTAAGACATTTTGTTTTAAGTTTTTTTTGTTTGCATATATTTTTAGCTTAGATACTCAAAAACATTTTCCCAGAAGGATTTTTCAATATTCGAAATAGTTTAGGAGACACAGCCATTTTTGTGAAGCAATGTTGATGTTAATGCAAGTGAAGTCCAAACTTTAAACGCGCTTTCTCGAAACCATGTTTTCCAAACATGTTGACATGATTACTCAATTTTCTCCGAACCGATTTTGATCAAATAAGTGCCAAACGACGCAGAATTAATGACGTTATCGTCCCTGCCTCGACCATGGCCGTAAAAATATTTTTACTATTTATTTTTGTGCACTAGACTACAAAAAAAGGTGAAAAACCGATTTTTCATTTTCAAATGACGGCTATTTCAACAAAAAAAATTGATTTTTTTTTCCTCAAAGCGCCGACGATAAAGGCATTTTTTTCTACTTAGCAAGTCTCGGTTATTTTTCGGATGCAATCGTGTGAGCATTGAACATTCCTTGTTTTTTAACCATTTTTGGAGAAGACTCCCTTAATAATAAATAATAAGTTTGATTTATTTTTAAATACTCGCAATCATTTTGATTTATTTTATTAATTTAATTAAATTAATTAATTAAATTTATTTATTTATTTAATTTAAATATTTAATTTATGTTGAAAGACACATACATTATTTTTGTAACATTTTACAATAAAGTTAATCAGAGTATAATACAAATATTGTTTTTTTTACATTCTTCTTTTATTCTAATATTTTTATGATCCAATGGATTTTTTAAGAAGCAAGACAAAAATGAAATTCTTTAAGGTCCGACTAAATCATATTGTATTTGGCTGAGAGACAAATTTTTCATGTTTTTATTCAAATAGCATTTGATGGATTTCAAATATATCAAGAATTAGTTAAAAAAGACAAAAATGGTGAAATGTCCCATGGTGCGAGGGTGAAGTGGAGGATGGTTGAGTGGTGGGGTGGTGGGGTGGTTGCATTCCACACACACTTGCACTTGACGGTCTTAACTAAATCAGACGCTGCTCTTTGCTCGGTTTAGGCCTTGGTCATTAGCAGCGGTTAACGGGCAAAAGCACACAGACCCCAGTGATAAAGAGAGACTGAGAAAACGAGAGAAACAGAGATGGAGAGACTACAGCTTAAGGGCAAAGCATGAACTGTTTAAACCGCGTTTCTGTTGTCTGTTTGGACCAAGTTTGGGCCAAATTGTCTGGCCAAGTGCAAAGGCAAATAGCCGAGTCAACAAATTTGGTATACACTTTTGGAGTTTTACACTGTAAAGTTTACAGTATTAATTATTACCATTTTAAATTTCATAGAAATCTCCTATTTTCAATATAAAAGTAAAGTAAAAATTAAAGATTCATATTAATTATTTTAAACTTTTCTAATAAAATTAAAAATACAAAAATTTATGTTACGAAAAAAAAAGAAGAAGAATCTTGTACTTTAAGTAGTTTTTATTTGATTTTTTTTATATAAATAAAAAATTATCATTTTTGCCAGGCTTTAAATTCTTTGAAATATCTAATTTAATCCCTTCAATATCTTTTGAATATAAATGTGGTTATGGCTGCTTTAAATATTTAAGAGTTTAAAATTCATATTGACCACATGTATTCCAATTAAGTAAGGGGTATTTTACAGTCGGGAACATGGCATCAGAATCTTTTTTCTAGCCCGCAGATATTAACACAAAAGTGAGGAGCTTTTTTTGGACTCGACTCAAGTATGGGAAGCTTGTCAACAAACCCGAAACCAAAACCAAACCCGACCCCGAACCCTAAACCAAATGCAAACCCAAGCCATAAGCCGTAACCCAAAACCCAAAACCAAGAGACAAGAGACAGTTCTGCAGCTCGTCTGGGCACTGGGGGCGTCATGGGCGTAATGGGCGTGGCAATTGACCAACCCTCTATAAATACGATTTGGAGCAACTTGAAACCTCGGACCAGATTTGTTGGCTGCTCGAGTTGCACAAGTTTCAAGTACCAGTTCCAGTTCCAGATCCAGAAATAGAGCAAGACGAGGCATAAGTTAGGTAAAGAACAAGCAGTGCGAAAGTGCTCGACTAAAAGATACTCGGTAAATAAATGCAAATATAAGAAAATTATTTATTTAGAGGTTTTTTGGCAATATAATTACAGGGGTGGTCAAAAGTATTTTCACAACACTAAAAGTTATTTGTACTCGTAATTTGAACTTACTTCATGTAAAGTTAGGTATCAATGGAAAGGTCTTTTGAATTTCTTTCAAATGATACAGAACTTTGGTTAACCCATTAAGTACCCATTGATAAATTTGAGTTTTTGTAAAACTCAACTTTTTTGACTTTTTTCCTGGGTCTCAAACAAAAAATGTTTTCATGCAAAAAGTCAATTTTTTTGACTTTATTCCTGGGTCTCAAAAATAAATGTTTTGATGCAAAAGGTTTTTTCAAACAATTTAAATAGTGACTGCAAAAAAAAATTTATAAAAATCCAAAAGGGCACTTTTTCCGCATTTTCGTGCAAACATTTTTTTTTTTCCAGTCACTATTTAAATTGTTTGAAAAAACATTTTGCATCAAAACATTTTTTTTAGAGACCCAGGAAAAAAGTCAAAAAAAATTGACTTTTACAAAAACTCAAATTTATCAATGGGTACTTAATGGGTTAGCCAAATTTTTGTATAATTTGAAAGGAATTCAAAAGACCTTTCAATTGATACCAAATTTAACATGAAGTTAGTTCAAATTACGAGTACAATTAACTTTAAGTGTTGTGAAAATACTTTTGACCACCCCTGTATATTATATGTATATTATATATATTTCAAAATTTTTACAGTCAGAAATGTAATGAAACTATCGATTCAAGAAATAAGTACTTGTTGAGACAAACAAACAGACTGACATTTACAAAAATATTCAAGAATATTTTATAATTTATAGTCAAACATACCTAATGTAAAGGCTTACAGGGTATAAAACATTAGAACAATATGAGCACGGATCAAGTTCAAAAGTCTTGATGCGGTGGTTGCTGTGAAAAACTGAATGTATGTTAGGGCCACTGGGGCAGGTGGAGGCACAGTGGCGCAAGGACAGGCACAGTGCGGCAAGGACAGGCACAGTGGGTTAGGGGGCAGTGGGGCAAGGGGGCAAGGGGCAGTTGGCCAGCATTTGACCTGAAACCGACTGTGGAAGCGTCCTTGTGGCCCAATTAGGTGGCTGTAAGTCAACTTTGCTCCGAGTCTTCGAGAGTCTGTTTCTCAGGCAACCAGTGTTGCCACAATTTCAAGACCTGAACAAAATTTGGCTGGATGTAGCTGAAATATTATTTTAAATATAATATTAATGTGGCTTATCCTTAATTGATTTTCGACAAAGTATAATGCAATTTCTTTAGAATTTGGATTATTTCTTGTATTCAAATATTATTGATTTATATATATTTAAAAGAATGAACACCCCCATTTCTAGCTAAAAGCATTTCTTCAATATTCAAGCGTTTTCTGTTACACCAAAAGGTATCCAAGCCTAGCTACAAAATAGCTAAAATTGCAGCACGTGTATTTATGTGAGACACACCAAAGCAAATCAGCTTTTTTTTTCTCACCCTCTCTCTCATTCTTTCTCTCTCTGTCTTTCTCATTCACTCTACCTGCTTTTCCCTATATCTTTCTTAGTTAAGTGAATTGTGCGCTAGGTATTTTTTTCTTGCGTTTTCTTGCTTCGTTTGACTTCAGTATCCTTGTATCCTTGGCCATCCTTTTTCATTTTCATTTTCATTTTCATTTGACTGCCTCTGTTTTCAGGTTGTACTTTGAGTCCGAACTCCTGTTCCTCTTACATTTTCTTTTGCTTTTTCAGCTTCTTCGCCTTCCCCTTCTCCTTGTCTTTTGGAGCATTGCTTGCCATTTATTTTAGCCTCGTTTCGAGTCTATTTTGTTGTGTCCCAAGGCAACCCGCTGATTTTCCCACCACAAGTTGAATGGATTTCCATTGTCTGTCGACAGTCTACAGTCTGCAGGAGGTACAAAAGGCGGAGGAGCCAAAAGAGAGGGTAGGGGGTAGGGGAAACAAGGGCAAGAACACTTTACTCTTCACCCTGTACTCGCTTTTGGCTTTCAGTCGACTGAGCTTGCCATCTTAACGGGTTGGGCAAATGGATCAGACTTTGCTAACTTGTAGATTCGCAATCATCAAAATTGATGAGCGGGAAAATAAAGATGCATATAGACAAGTAGGCTACCAAACAAACTGCTCGACTTTAGGATGCCCAGCATTTGTGTCATCATTCAACAAAATATTGAATGAAATACATAAAAGGATAAAGCTGAAACTTATATAATACGTGATAAAAATATACGCCACCTTCACAGTTTTTAAAATCATTTGCTCGGATCGGATAAATGTAACAATAGTTTGTGGAATTTCTCTCTAAGATACAGATCTGTATCTGTACCTATGTATAACTGTGTATTATTCCTATCTGTGGCAATAGAGTAGAGTAGAAGAAGAAGGAGACTTCATTATTCAGTTGAACTTAAAAACAATATCGACTATTCATTCCTAAGCTGCTTTCAGCTGCTTTCTGTTCTCTGTTCAACTTTGATCCGCATTGCACTTCACCCAAGTGCTCTTCAGGTCGAGACAAGTCAGGGGGGAAGGGGTTGCTCAATCGGAAGAGACTTATCAGCTCCTCCATCGATAAGAGGGATTGACACTCAGGTGTTTAAAGTGCTTGCCGCTTAACGTCAGCAACAGCAACAGCAGCAACAACAACAGCAACAACAACAGCAACAACAATAACTGCAACAACATCTTCTACTTCAACAGCATATTAATGTGCACTTTCTTGTTGTTGTGGTCAATCGATTGTGTGTGTGTGTGTGTTTGTGGGTTAGAGACACTGTTGCCAGATCTTCAACGACGAAAAAAAGCTAGAAACTAGACCAAAGATTATCTTTGTATTGCAGAATATTTGACATGCGCTAATCCAGCGTTGCAATCGTTAGATTTGCATGAAAATTTGCATATTAAATTATTTAGATTGGTAAATTTTAACGCAATTTTCTGAAAAATTCAGTCCTTTGGGTGTTCTCTTGAACCTATTTTCAGAAAAAAGCCTTGCTGTTTTTGAAAAATGGTTGAGCTTGCTTAGAGCTCCGTCGCAAAACGTTAAACAAAATACAAGTCGACTTTGAAGTTAATGTGAATTTGGACATTTTCTCTTCGCCGTATTTACTAATTTATGCTTCCTCTTTTTACCACCCTTTTTTCGATTTCTTTAAATTGTATTCAAAGATATTCGAAATTCGTCAGAGGGAAAATCGAATAATTAGTCAAATCATTTTTAAACAACAACAAGATCTGTAGCTAAAACTTTCTAGCTTTGGCTATAAAATGGCGAGAATACCAACACTGTTGAGAGGCACTCGATGTATTTGTAATGCCGCATGTAGACAATGTGTAAACAAGGCTAACAACGTTTTAGCTGATGTGATGAAAAGTAATTGGTATCATGATGAGAGGTGTGGAAAGCAAGAGACAGAGACAGAGACAGTTATAGGAAAGTGTGTGAGAATGAGAGAAAGAGAGAGAGGCAGATAGAAAGGAAGAGAAGACTGTCAGGATAATCACAGCAAATGATAACGAGGCAAGTAATTATACCGACATCTTACTATAAAAGTAACATGTACTACACTGAGAGAAAAACGCCAAAGAAATTATTAAAGCAAGTGGCAATGAATGTCAAAAATGATCAAGTGAACTTACTCGAAATGAGTACGACAATTATACTTTTAATCCACAATTACATATTTTGTTATTGTTTAATTTTAAGTGTCTGAAGCACTTGGTTTTTTCGCTCAGTGTGTGCAATGTGCAACTTGCAGCATGTGGCACAGGTGCTGCCCTTGGGCCAAACACTCGATGACAAGAAAAATGGCTTTGCGATTCCCGCAGGAAGCAAACACAATGAAGTGATTTATTGAAACGGCGGCAAATTCAAACGCAAAAAAACTGAAATAGGAGAATCGAAAAATATATTATATATACAGACGTGCTACAGAAATCACAAGTGAAATCGAATTCAGCGAAAAGCAATTCCACTTCGAAATATCTCTGTGCCACAGAACTTCGAGTGATTTATTGTTTTTAGCATGTTCATCAACCTTTTCGAACTAGGCTGCTAGGCTTGGCCCCTTCTCAGATTAAATTTCCCAAGGGTTTGTTTAGCAACTTTTTTAAGTTTCTCATTGAAGAATAGCAGGATTTTATTTTATTTCTTCTTTAATTAATATTATTTAATTTATTTATATAATAATTAATATTGTGTAGCTTAAATAAATTTAAAAGGTTTTGGCGCGGCAAACAATAAAAGTTACTCGACAACTCTAAATTCTAAAATTCGGACAAAAAATGGGACATTATTCTCATGGCATCGGACGCCAGTGGATTGAGGTATGATTTCGTTTCACCCAAAATTGTTCAGGTGATTGGACTGTGGCACGGAGAAATGAAATTGACGTGAAATTCAAGTGGAAGAGATTTCTGTGGCATACCTAATAGTTGAGGGGAAAAATATAATGAAAAATCATTTGGCGAATCGAATTTTCGTATTGAGCGTAAAGCGATTTGTGGTCCAGTCATTCAATCATTTATTGACAGCCACAATGAGGTAGTCATCAAATACACACACACACCCACACACACACTCACACGCACACAGATACCAGATACACTAGCATAAAGACTCATTAATAGAGTCGCCTCGTTGGCGCCGCATTTTGGAGATTCACATTGTGCACAGTGGGTCGCAAACGTGTTATACGGCGATGGAAAAACTAATAATACAAACGATAATTTTTTTATTTTTAAATTTTTTCGGAAAAATTAATAGTTTTTCTAGTTTCACAATTTTAGCTTAATATCTATTTAGCAATGTTTCAATGTTTCATTCAAAATTAATTTAAAATGCCAAAATTCTATTTTGTTTTCCATTACTGTGTGAATGCTAATATTAATATAATTAATTAATATAAGTACAAATAATTAGGCTAATGAAAAAGACCGGTTTCTTAAATCAAGAAAATTTGTTTCGAACTAGGATATTTTCAGAGTGTCCAAATCTAAGAATCGACAAGAAACGAATCGAGTTGTCTAATTATGTATCCACAAGTATTACCAATACAAAACTTAATTATGAATATAAAATAAATACAAAATAGTTTTTATTGTATACTTTTAGGCACTCTTGTTGCACTTAAATTCTTTACTTTTGCGAAAATTCAAATTTAAATAAATTAAATTTAAATGTCCAAAGAATAGACAAAGTTAGTTTATAGTTAATTTGATTAAATTGATTTTCCAATTGGCGATGCTCAAAAAAAATCGATATTCGATTTGGACTGACATTACTCGCACTTTTCAAGTGGCTAACAAGGCAGGCAGTTGGCCATCTGGTTATCTGGCCAACTCATTGCAATTGGCAGCCAATCAAAGCCAAAGTCAAAGCCAAACAAGTGATGAAGCCAGATCGAAGCAAGTCTATTGTTTGACATGGCCAAGATGCAACTCTGATGATGATGATGATGATTTTCATGATGATTTTGTTGATGATGACGCCTATTGAAATTGCCTAGAGTGCCAGACAGTTACAGTTACTCATAACAATGGTTAACAAGGGCCAGTGGATGAACGGCAAGAGCTGGAAGAGCAAAAAAAAAAAGAGGACACAGGGCGTTGGCTGCAAAATTGAATTCAATTTCCATACAATTATTTTACAATTTCCTTTCAAATGAACCAAATGAAAATCTGCAAACTTTTGCCGCAAGCTCTCTGAAAATGATGTGGCAGAGAATACGAGAGAATGATGTGAGCGGAGAGAGGAGAGTGTTGAAAAGGGAACATAGATTTGATTTGGGTTGAAAATGCGCTGCTCTCAATGGAAATAGACGTTTTTGGAGGAGTTTTCTGGCTTTAACAACAAACTGAATCTGAACCAACTGCCAGAGACAAAACAACAACAACAACGAAAACGAAAACAACAAGATGGAGAACGAGATGCTTGTCTTTTAGTTGCCTAGTACCTGAATCTCCGCAACCATTAATAAATCAAATCGAACTTAAAAATATAATATATTAAAATTAATACCAAAAGAATAAATAAATAATACGGAACCGGATCAATTTAAAATTATCAAGACTGTGGCTTCAAAATTGTTCTTCTTATTCGATTTTTTCAATTTGCTCACAAAAAAGTCTTCAATAACTCTTTTAATAAACTGGAAAAATTAAAATCAATTTTAGTTATTATTTAAAAACAGCTTTAATAAAAATTAAATTCACTCATTATTTTTTATGGACATAATATAAATAAATATATAGAATTTATTTATAATTTTTATTTTATTTAATTACAAATAAGAATGATTTAAGTATGATTAATATAGAGGAAGTCTGTAAGTAATTCTTAAAAGTACTTTTTTTAATTATTCCTCATGACAATTTTGGTCCCTGATTCTCAAAAGTCGATAAGTCTGTGTATCCTTTGAATACTGGGCTAATGGGAATGAGAACAACTCAAAATACAAATCAAGCCAACACATATGAGTCTATTGTTTGAAATACAAATTGTGTGTGTGAAAAAGTGTGTGTGCGTATGTGTGTGCATAAAAAAGAAAACCATTAGAAATTCCCAACTGGCATATACATATGTGCAATGGAAGTGGGTGAGAGAGAGAGATGAAATGAGGAGGAAAGTGAAAGAGAGGGAAAGTAAACATGTTTGGCAATCAGTCGTCAGACATTTGTTGTGTTGTAATTTGCGTATCCATAAACAGAATGGGAAGAGCAAGAGAGACAGACAGAAAAGTGTTGAGGAACAGAGGGAGAAAGAGAGAGAGAGAAAGACACCCGACAAACATTAAACATCGTGTAAATCTTGTTTTGTTTGCATTTCTGCTCATGACTTAATTTTTTTATTAATTTATTCAAGAATTATTTTTTTTTTTATTATATTTTCTTTTAATAATCATTGGACTTTATTCTTAGCTTTCGGACAACTTTTAGGCCTTACATTGGAGAAATATTGCAAATTTTAAAATAAATAATAAATCTAATTACAATTTGAAATGAAGTTATGGCTGCGGTTTTTGTGACTCTGAAAATATATCTGATATATCTAAAATTTCTCTATCTTACATATCTTAACACCTGAACCTATTCTAAATTGTAAAACTATATCTCATTAAATTCAAGGGTCTCATCAAGTTCTGTTTATATTCATCAAAGTACTTTGCTTCAAACTACTCATTAAATAAGGTCATCACAGAAAATTAGTTGGCAATTAAGCCTTGGTTCGAGGAGGTTGTGTGAAGAGTGTTGCATGCAGCTACTTTCCACCAAGTGCTGTTAAGGACCTCCTAGTCCTTTGTATTGAATGTATACCTAAACATATGTGTGTACCTCTCTTTGTAGCTTGGTTTTATGCGATGAGCTTGAGAGCTCAACCTGCGCGTTAGTCACTCAAATCTCGACTGAGCGAACAATTGGTTCAGAGCGAACCTTCCTTACAATCCCGATGAATAAATTGTTCTAATAAAAGGGACAAAACAGAGACGACCCAGAATCAGAATTTAATTTTGCTTTAACTTATCTCTGCTTTAATCAATTAGAGGCAAAATCAATGTTGTGTGAAAATGTAAGTCTTCCAGCTCTTACCGTTTTGGCTGTTCGCAAAAATTTCGATTGACCAGTCAGTGAGTAAGTCACATCAATTAATATTATAGCATATCATATCAGAACATTATACTTAAAATATAATTTACAAAATAAAAAATGTTGGCTGATTTTGTATAAAGAGATTAAAAAATAACTCTTGTTTCGAAATTTAGTTATTAATTAATCTTTATTTGAAAATCTGAGAAATACTTATTCAAATACATAAATAAAACTTTTATTTTTTTTTAGTTGAAATAAGTGGTGTAAAATTTCACACAGTCAAATATTGCGCTTGTGTGCGTAGCAACTAAACACGAAGTAAACGAAACGTTTTACTGTTTTACACTGAAAATATGATTTTCAAGCACATTCGCAAAGCAAACCATTAGCTGCAGTGTATGTTAAAAGTCTAGCGCTGAACGATCTCCTCTTATTGGATAACCGACTGACATCAAAAAGGATCAGCCGATCAGATGCTTTCTTGCGAGAACAAAAACCCGAAGACACGTGTCGTGAGAGAGCGAGCCGACGAACGTGATATTTATAGAACACTCGTATTCTCTCTCTCTCTCTCTCTATGCGCAGATTTATGAGTTCCTATCGCATGGGATACGCTTTTGGTATTTTGGACAGCACTGGTTTAAATATTGGCTTAGATCGATTCGTGACAAAATCAATGTTGTGTAAAAATGTAAGTCTCCCAGCTCCTAACGTTCATGGCTCCACAATAATCAGTAAGTGACTTTAAGATTATAGTGATAGATTATGGTTAAGTGAAAATTGAGACTTACCAGTTGGACTGGGCGTTAGGGACATCATGTCGAAGTGAATGTTCTTCTGCTCGAAGGAGTAGTCCTTGAGGAATGTGAGCTTTGCGCCCCGTGTCTTTGTCAAGCCCGCGACTGCATTGTTGATGCTCCTCAGATATTCACGCTTGCCAAAGTTCGTGTGCGGTGCGATTAATCCAATGTTGAGTTGTTCCTTGTTGGCGCCGACGCCTTTGCTGAGACTGTTGCCGCCGTTCGTCAGACGCAGTGCGTCTGTTGTCGTTGTCGTTGCTGCTAGACACATGCACAGCAGCAGCATGGGCAATAACAGCGACAACATTCTCGATTTTCGAATGCATTTTGTGTTTGTGTTGTTGTCGTTGCTTGTGTTGTTGTTGTTGTCGTGGTTGCTGCTGTTGTTGGCAGCTGTTGTTGTTGTTGTTGTTGCGAGAATTCTTATATTGCTATTGGCAGTGTTGCGGATGCTGTTGTAGTCGGCGGCAATATTGTGTGTTGTTGTCGTTGTGACATTGCTGCAATTTAAATGCTTTTCGCCAGCAATAGTTGCCGCTGTCGCTGCTGCTGTTGCTGTTGTTGCTGCTGTTGCTGCTGTTGTTGTTGTTGTTGTTGTTGCTGCTCCTGTTGTTGTTGTGCCACATTTCAGTTTTACTTTTTTTGTCGTCAGCTGTCGCTTTGTCCACTTGCAGCAATTGTTGCTGCTACTGTTGCTGGCGTTGTGTTGCTGCTGCACAGCATGTTCCATAATTGACCATTACCTATAGAATCCTTCTTCTTCTGCTTCTGCTTCCTCACGCTACCACAATAATTTATATTTAATTTAATTCAATTGCATGCAATTACTTTCAGTCGCTGTCGCTGTTGCTGTTGCTGTTGCTGCTGTTGTTCGCTTGACTTGTTCAGTTGCTCTGCGGCAACTCCTGGGCTCTCAGTTAATGCATTGTGCCAGTTGGTTCATTTCAGTACCTGATTATCTGCCTTATTTTGTCGATTTTCAGCTTGTCTTTTGCTTTAATGTCCATTTTGCTTTTGTCTATGCAATATGTTGTACTGCTACTGTATGCATGGCGTTGTGTTCAAGCTGCTGCACAGCATGTTCCAATAATCTGCGACTCAATTATGCAGAAAACTACGATGCATGTGTATATGCGTGTCTGTGTGCGTGTGTGTCTGTGCTTTCTCAGCTTTGTCGTCGTTGCACTTGCAATCAACTGCACAATCAATTTACGATGTAATTGTATCCATATTGCATGCAATTACATCGCAATTCAAAGTTGCAGCAATGTTGCGCTGTCGCTGCTGCTGTTGCGTGTTGCTGCTGTTGTTCTCTTGACGTAATTGAATTGCTCTGCGGCAACTTCTTGTGTGCTCATCAGTTCTTGGTCAGTGCCTTTGCACGCAGCAATTGTTGCTGCTACTGTTCTGTTGCTGCTGCACAGCATGTCCATTTTCGACCATTACCTATAGAATCCTTCTTCTTCTGCTTCTGCTTCCTCACGCTACCACAATAATTTATATTTAATTTAATTCAATTGCATGCAATTACTTTCAGTTGCTGTTGTCGCTGTCGCTGTTGCTGTTGCTGTTGCTGCTGTTGTTCTCTTGACTAATTCAATTGCTCTGCGGCAACTCTTGGGCTCTCAGTTAATGCATTATCCAGTTGGTTCATTTAAATACCTGATTATCTGCCTTATTTTGTAGATTTTCCTTTTCTTTTTCTTTAATTTTTATTTTGCTTTTGTTTTTATTTAAATATGTGTGTATTTTTTATTATGTTTTATTTTTTGGTGGATGGATTGGGTTCAAAAACAGTTGCATTTTCTGTTTAAATATTTTGCTGTTGTTGCAGTTGTTGTTGATGCGGTTGCAAGTGTTGCAACTTGTATTAAATTGCAAGTCCTCGTTGCCCCTTGTGACCGTAGGTTAAGTTATTGAAATTGCTGCCATGAAACATGATACGGGTTTAAGTTATTTCCAACACACTAACACACACACACACATACAGTATACACACAGTACACACATATACACATGCAACACTTGACGCCTTCCGTTTCCGTTAAATAATTCGTTGCACGTTGCACTGTGGGCAAAACGTCTATTTTTTATGTATACAGTGTAAGGAAAAATAAGAGAAACGAGAGTCATTTTAAAAAAATTATTTAATAATATGATGAAAAGCTGCACTTGAAAATAGAATCCCGTTGTTGTTTTTTTGAATTTTGTAACATTGCTAGTAAGTTATTAAGCACAAATTATGAAAATAAAAAAAAAAAATTGTATTTTTCCCAAGCAATTTCGAAAATACAAAAGGTATTATCGTTTCTATCATTTGCTTCTTCACCTTGATAAAGAAAAAAAGTTGCTCGGAATTGAATTATTTATGTATTGTTTGCTTAGTGGTTCCACTGTGCAACAAAAGTGCACTGTTTTTGTTGTTGTTGTGTGTCAGCTGATCTGAGGCAAAGGCGAAAAAAGAACGAGTTATATTCAGTGGAATTTAATATACTTGCGAGAATTTTTCTATTTATCAACTCAGAATATTGCTGTTGGGAGCTGCGAACCGTACAGTAAAACCTTGCTGGGTTCTATTTGCAATTAAAGTCACAAAATAAAGAACGTTGAACACAAGCATTTGTTTAATTGTCAATTAGGGAAATTCCAAATTCCGTTTCGATGAGTCTAGTCTATCGATTCAGAACAATTGTTTTAAAATAAAGCAGAACTGCAAAATGAAACGAGCTCATAAAATCATTCATGCGGTAATAAATATATTTATTTTAAATTATTTTTATAGAAAAAACAGTATTTGAAAAACAATGCCATTGAAAATACTAAAGAGTTGAAAAACTTCGCGATTTTTAAAACAAAATCTTTCTGATTTAGTTTTTTAATTTTAAGCTTTCCAATTTATTTTGTCCTGATTCCAAATTTCCTATCTCTCCTTAGGAATGTTGTTTTTCCAACAATTTTTTGTGCAACTACTTAACCTATTATTAAATATTTTCTACTTTTGTTTTCCATATCATGTTTTATAGGTTTGTTATATTTTAGTACGAAATTAGTACGGGTGACTGTCACTTGAAAAATAAGTATGAGTTTTTAAGATATTAGAATTTTTAACTAATTACCGCTAAATACTATTATTAGCTATCATCTTACTAAATCGTAACAAGATCGGACAAATAGATGGGTGGTAATGGCTGATTTAAGTTTTTAAGTGCCTAAAAGTATGCAAAAAAATATTTAAATTTTATATTCCCTCAGTTGTGAATTAGCAACTGGGCGGTCCACTGCTTTAGGGGGGCGTGCTAGTCAAGTTATGGCAGTCAATATGTCGTTTATTGCCACTGTTATTATTATAATGCCTATTATTATTATTACTGTTATGATTACAGCAATTATTGGTAATATTGTCGTGTGCTTTATTTTTTTTATTTTTCTTGTCTCGTTTTGTGAATGAACTGGGGCGTCGCCTGTTGCCCAAAGGGGGGCGTGTCTGGCCAAGGGGGAGGGCGATGGGGAATGGGGTGAGTTTCTAGCAAAGCTTCGACGTCAGCACGTTGTTGTTGTCGTTGTTGTAATCTCTCTCGGCTTTGGTCGCCTTCGTGCCTCGTATTCAGTCGCGTTGAAATTGAAGCTATGGGCGTATCCGGATACGGAATACGGTAATACAGCGAGCAGTGAGCGGGATTGAAACTCCCCTTACCCCCTGGCCCTTGCCTCCGATTCGTTCAGTCTCTTAAACTGAATACTTGCAACATTTTGTCGCTGTCTCAAAGAGCAGACAAATTACTACACGTAAGCCCAGTGAAAATCAAACAGCAACAAATCATATAAAATATATATTT
Organism: Drosophila recens; assembly: GCA_037043495.1. Lineage (NCBI taxonomy): Eukaryota > Metazoa > Arthropoda > Insecta > Diptera > Drosophilidae > Drosophila > Drosophila recens. The sequence goes on along the minus strand of JBAMBJ010002652.1, from coordinate 7,260 downwards.
ATTTTGAATACACTTTTAGATCAACCTAAATAATATTTTTAATCTAAAGTGCTATTGTTTTTTTAATTAAATAATCAAATTGAACAGGGCTTCAAATCGAAACGAATATTGGTTTGGTTTTTGGTTATCGTTTACGGAAAATCTAAGAATATCGGTTTCATAACGGTTACCGGTTATTTGTTTGTTTCGGTTTCGAAATACCGGAATGATGATGGTTCACAACAAAATGTGCACTTGTAATTTTTACAAGAATATGTTTAAGTATAAACCAAAATTCTCTAATTAAAAAAAAAAGATTTCCTATTCGTTTCGAGTAAATTATAAAAATCTATTTAAAAAAAACGGTTGCAGAAACGGTGAACAAATTTAATCAGCTACTACCGCTTAAAGATTACGGTTTAAATTACGGTTTTAAACCCTGATACATTCATAATAATAATTAAAAGTGATTTCTATTATATTCTAATATGCTGTTTACTAAAATGTAATATAATTTTAATCACTTTCGACTGAATTTATTTCTTGGGCTCTTTCTCTTTTCTTTGTAGGTGTTGTGGTGTGTGTATGTGTGTATGTGTGTGTGCGTGTGTGTTTCTATGTGTGGTGTTGTATTGTATTGTTGTTGACCCTAAGCTAAGGAGACACAACAGTGATTACATTTTGCGGGCTGATTTGCTTCGTTGGCGTTCGGCTTGAGACACAAAAACAAGAACAACAACAACAACAGCAGTAGTTGCAAAGACACAGAAGGTCACACACGCACACACACACACATGCATATACTTTCTGGCTTGGTGAAATCCATAAAATGTCTTGTGTTCTATAAGTCGATGCCTTTTAACTTATTGTTGTTGTCTGTGTCTGAGCCCAAGCAACACCCATACACACACACACACACGCTCACACACACACAACAGGCTAAGTATTAATGCTACACTCGTCCGCATGCATGTATCTGTGTGTGTGTGTGTGTATCTACAGCAGAGGCAAATATTATATTATACATATAATTTTGGAAAATTTGAATTTAAAAAGTTTTGGTATTCCGATTGGAATAAATATTTGTATTTTTAGGTTGGCACTACTATTATTAACATCTGTGCAAAATTATACGTTAGAATATTCATAAGTGTTCAAGTTAGGATTAGTTTTGTACCACGCCAAATGTGCATTTGGCGATTTTGGTGCCAAAAACGCTCAATTTTATGGAAAACCGCGTTGCATGGAAGTATGTACGTGAAACAATGCTTTCTGACTATCCGGATAAGAAAAAGCGCATTATTACGGGCGATGAGACTTGGATCTACGCTTACGATATGGAAACTACCGATCAATCGAGCGAATATCGAGTTAAAGGTGAGCCGAGACCGAAAAAACCGAGCCGAGTTCGCCATGTTGAAAGTTTTTTGATTATCGTGGTGTAGTTTATTATGAATTCCCTCCGACCGGCCAAACTGTCAACAAGGAATATTAATTAAGCGTTATGCGTCGCTTACGCGAAGCTATTCGTAAAAAGAGGCCAGAACTATGGGCCAAAAACTCGGCCAAAATTTTCCCACAGCTACCTTTTTCGCCTGATTTAGCTCCGTGTGACTTCTGGCTATTTTCTATTTTGAGGAGATTCAACCAAAATCGCCAAATGCAAAGACAAACATTTGTTCCGGTACTTTTTGCCACAGTAGTATATAAATATTTTTATATTCATAATTTGTAGCAATTAAAATGTTTGTTTTTGTGACCTTTCTATATTGTAGAAGTAAGTTTTAGTTAACTTGAGGTCAAGTAATGTCTTTAAGACACCAACAAACAACAACACACAAAACACTTGCCAAAAATGCAAGGAGCATGGCTCGGTATACAGCTGTTTCAAGAGATGCCAATCTCTATCATCAGTACCGTTTGCTGACTTGATCAGCGATCTCAGCCTAATGTCACTTTTGAGAAGCCAAAACCAGTTGTGAATTTTAGGTCTCAAAAGTGTAAAATAGCTGTGAAGCTGATCTAGCCCTTTGTGTGTTGTTGTTGCCGTCGTTATTGTGCAAATGCCATCGGCATATATATTGCAATAACAATTTTGGTTTTTTTGTTTTCTGTTTATGTCAGTAACAAGAGAGTGTTGCCACTATTTCAGAATTTTTCCGGCGTGTAGTCCGTTTATGTTTAAAATGTTTGTTGTGTAGCAATGTTACAAAATTGAACAAAACAACTGGATTCTACATATATGCATGCGCAGCATTTCATCATATTATTAACAAATTTTTTTATAATGTCAAAGTGACTCTCGTTTCTATTATTTTTTCCATCACTGTATTTGTATATGGATATGAGACCAGCATCATGTATATGATTATATGTATATGTACATATGTATGTGTATGTACTAGATCGTTCAAAAAGTCCCCGGACTGACACATAGGCCACTCCACTAAAATTTTGAAATAAATTTTTTAAGACTGACTAGTTCATATCTAGGCTGCAGTGAAAATTTGAGCGCAATCGGAAGCTTCGCTATCGAGTTAGAAATATTATTGTTGTGCAACTTTTTGAGTTTTTTGAAAAATGGAAAAAGCTGAATTTCGTGTTTTGATTAAACACTGTTTTTTGATGGGTAAAAATACCGTAGAAGCAAAGATATGGCTTGATAAGCATTACGGGGTCTCTGCTCCAGGTAAATCAACCATTTGCGATTGGTATTCCAACTTTAAAGGCGGTCGTACGAGCACCGAAGACTCGAAGCGTTCGGGAAGACCAAAAGACGTGATTATCCCAGAGATCATCTGACAAGTCCGTCAAATCGTATTGACTGATCGAAGAGTCAAAGTGCCTGAGATTGCCGAGACTGTGGGCATATCGACTGGGTTAGCGGTTTCGATTTTTCATGACCATTTGCATATAAAAAAGCTCAATGTAAAATGGGTGCCGCATTTCCTAGACATTGAACAAAGGGAAAAACGAGTGGCCGATTCCAAGTCCTGTTTAGACATGTTTAACCAAAATCCAACGAATTTTTGCGTCGGTATATCACCATGGATGAGACTTGGATCCATCGCTACATTCCGGAGTCCAATCAGTCATCAGCTGAGTGGCGAGAGGCCGGTGAAAGCCGTTCGAAGCGTGTGAAAGCAAGTCGATGGGCTGGTAAGGTTTTTGCCAGTGTATTTTGGGATGGACATGGTATGATACACATCGACTATCTTAAAAAAGGTGAAAAATGCAACAAAGTTATTACCCAGCTTTGCTTGATCGTGTGAATGACGAAATTAAGAAGAAACGCCCGCATTTGGCAAAGAAAAAAATCCTTTTTCATCAAGACAATGCACCATTTTACAAAGCCGCTTTTACGATAGAAAAAATTAAAGAATTAAGTTGGGAATTGCTTCCTCATCCTCCATATTCCCCAGATCTGACCCCCAGTGACCACTATCTGTTTTCAAACTTGAAAATATGGCACCAGGGAAAAAATTTTACTCCAATGAAGAAGTTGAATGGGAAACTGAAGCCTATTTTGAGGGACTTTCTTCAGACCACTACAAAAAAGGCTTCGAAATGTTGAACGACCGTTGGACAAGGTGCATTAAGCTAGACGGAGACTATATTGATTAAATAAATTGATTAAAAAAAAAAAAAATGTTTTTTTCACTGTTAGTCCGGGGACTTTTTGAACGATCTAGTACATACATACATGGCAAGACAGCAATAAATTGTATCTTATGAAAACCAAATAAAACGCCGGCTCTGCTCCCACTCGATCTATCTCTACCTTTCTCTATCTGTCTCCCTGTTCTTTCCTCTTGTCTCCTTGTCGCTCTCTCGTTGGTTTTCGCTATGCGGGCATTGCGTATACGCAATGTTGTCTGCGCAAAATGTTAACAGCCGGCAAACTATCTAAGCTGCCAGGCAGGTGTCTCCCCTCCCCCGCCCCCTCCTCTTCCTTCACTCCTATCCTGGACAACACACTGGTTACTGGTTTGTTAGCTTGGCTTAAACCAATTCCAGTTACTGCTATGTCTGCTTCTATACCCTGTAATGTATAATTAAATATTAAATGTTAAATCTTAAATAAATAATAACAAAAATGAATTAAAAATTTAGCAATAATTAATCAAACATAAAATATTAATTGAATATGACTTTTCATTAAAATTAAAAAAATATAAAAATATTTAACCTTTATATAAGTATTTATGTGTTCCTTGATATGTGTAGAGTATCTGCTAGTCTATCAATGCTTTCGTTTAGAGCAGCCCATATCTCTGTAGTTTAAGTTGTTTTTGTTCTTGTTGTTGCAATGGCATTATCATCAACTGTCCTTTAGCAGAGCTTTCGTTGCCACTTTTATGACTTTCGGCCAACATGAGGGTGGCCCACAAACACACACAAACATTTAGACAAGGACAACGTGTGCGCCTTTTTGGCCGTGTGACAGTTTTTTGGTATTCAACCTGTCACGCCCACTAAGTAGGGGGCTAGGAAGTGCTAAGGTCGCTGCAATAATGTTGTTGTTGCTGTTGTTGTTGTTGTTCATTTTTACTGTTTTTGTTTCTGTTGATTCAAAACATAAATTATAAAATATTTAAATAAAATATATACTAACAATACTTAATAATAATAATTTCCATTTACTTCATTTATTCAAATTGTATTAAAGATGTCTGATATGTTTTATGTCAATATTAAAAATACAGTGCAAAAAATCAAAGACTAGATTTACATAATTTAAACTAGCATAAATCTCTCTGGAGATATGAAACTGAAACTGAGATCCAAGGCGTACTTAAAACATGTATCTTTCCGTCTGCCTTTCATTTTTACTAAATTTTTTCCAGGCTAGGATTCTTAATATTTGTATTTTTTGTCTTTATTTTTGTACTATTTTTTATTTTAATATAATAAAATGTTTAGTTTAGTTTATTTTAAGTGACAAAAGTATCACCTGAAATTCCTCTTTCTCTTACTGTTCCCACTCTATTCCCCTTCCCCTTTGCCAATCCGTCTGTCTCGCACCCTCTCTCTCTCTCTCTCCCACTCCCACTCTCTTCTCTTAATTCAGTCGTAAATCGACAGTGCGTCGACCGCTGTCAACGTGCGTTTTGTTACGAATTTTGCTCCTTTTGTTGCTGTTGCTTTTATCCTATTATTCTGATTGTTTGCAGATGTTGATGTGGGGGGATACGATGGGGAAGGGAATGGATGGGAGGGGAGGGGAGGCAGCTGCTTATTAGTTTTTGGCCATTTTGTTACATTTTTGTGCCTCCTTTGGTCTGAGACGTGTCAACAATAACAACAACAAAAAGAGAAGAATAAATAAAAAGCAAAACAGAAACAAAAACAAGAAACCAAAAAAGAAACAAAATGAGCAAAAACAAAAACTGGCAGCTGAGAAAAATGGGGCGTGTTATCTTTTTGACGTTGATGATGCGCGATTCGTTAGTGTCACTGAAACAACAACAATCACAACAACAATAACAACAATAAACGCTTAAGGAGTAGCTGTCCACACACACACACACACATACATTTATAGGTTGTCAACTTGATCGCTCTCTTCGTCCCGGCTCTGTGTGTGTGTGAGAAATTCTTCTCTTAATATTGATGTCAATTCAATGTAAAGAGTTGCAATAGATCCTAGACTATTTACAGTGCTGCTCGTAATATTGCTGACATGGAGAACTTAAAAGGAAAAAACACACCTTGTGGAAACTTTTAATAATGAATCATTTGGGTTATTAGTTACAACAGAAATTCAACAGTTTCAACAAAGACTGTTTAGAGTATTTACATATATTACTGACATGGTACATTTCAAGTAATTAAATAAAAGGCCATTTCAAATTAGTTAGCGAAGAGAAATTCACACTTTGATCCCTTTGTTTTGTTTTGTATGATTTCAATTTCATTTTTTTTTCGTTTTAGTTTTCGTTTCACATTTGTCACTTTGAATCGGAACTCAAGGCCGATGCACTTGAAAAAAATATATTTAAAAAAAACAAGAAAAAAATAGTGAAGCACGCACACAACTCTGGTAACAAGTAAGCACAGTTGATAACCCTGTTAAACGCTTGTACACTATTAAAAAAGTGTTGCCTACTTCTTCGCGGCTTGCAATTAAAAGATTGCGTGGGTGGGGGGAATTTCAGCGAAAACTTTACCGCACAACACAACAAAGAGAAACAAACAAGAGAGCGAAAAAATTTGCAATTGCACTTTTGATCAGTTTGCAGCAGCTGCTGCTGTTGCTGCAGTTGTTGTTGTTTTAAAATTATTTTGTTTGCTTTTGCAGTAGCGAGTGGTGCGAGGGAGGGGGACGGGGACGGGGCTGGAGGAGCTACTGCTGAGTGCGGGAGGGAGCGAGAAAAATGAAACAAGAAACAAGTCCACACCCAAAAATTCAAAGACACGCACGACGCCAGCGTCGACGTCGTCGTCGTTTCATGTTGACGTCGGCGCACACACACATATACAGGGGCAGACACAGGCACATACACACACACACACACACACAGGCACGTTAATATGTGTATTTTTGCGAGCTGAATTTTGTGGCCTGGATTTGCGCAAACTGTTTTTTGGCTTTGTCAACTTTAGCTTTATTTTTCTGCTTCTTTAAAAAAAAACCTGCATATATATTTTTTATTTTTTGTAAGTGTGGGTGAGGGAGGCTTACATTTCACTTTTTTAATATCAGACACTTCACGGCGTTTGTCATTCAGTCCACAGTGAGTTTCGTCAATTGTTGTCCAGTTAAGCAATTAAATTTAGATAGTCCCCTTCTTTTTCTTCTTCTGCTTTTTCTAATTCTTTGCACACAGAGATCTAACAAAGTTCGGTCCAAGTTATGTTCTAGTTTTGGGTCTCGATCTGGGTCTGGGTCTGGGTCGTTATCGTTATCGTCGCTGTCGTCGTTGTTGCTGTTGTTGTTGCTGTTGTTGTCGTCGCTGTCGTCGCGCGTTTGTTGGCCACTGTCAACGAATTGCGACGATGCCGATGCCGATGCCGATGTGAATGCGACGAGCAACGATGTGGCACTGCCAACCCGGGACGGAAGCACTACCGTTACTACCAGCAGCAGCAGCAGCAGCAGCATCACCAGCCGCGGCAGCAGCAGAAGGAGCAGCGACAGCGGCGTGCCAAAAAGGGGGCCAACAGGGCACTCGCCCCGGGCGTCAATTTTTATACCCGTTACTTAAAAAATAAGTAAATGGGTATATTTTATTCGTTGAAATGTAACAGGCAGAAGAAAGCATCTCTCACTCTATAAAG
>JBAMBJ010002651.1:0-18334 GCA_037043495.1 Drosophila recens | reverse complement strand
AAGTAAAATATTTTTAAATCGGTATATATTTGATTTAGATATTGACATTTTTTATATACATTTTTCTGTCAAAAATCAAGTGAAAATAATAATTTTTCATCTCGAAATGTTATCGATATTGATATTGCAGTTAAATCCAAACAGCTGGAGGCGGCCAAAGTCAAGGCCGTTTAGAGGAACTGGAACTGGAATTGGAACTAGATCGCAGACTGGAAGATGTTTTGTGTTGGCGTTTCGTTGCGTTGGAGTTGAGACTATGATATCATTGATATTACAACAAAAACAACTACAACATTTGCCTGTATTAAGCTAATAAATATACAAAAAAAAGAAAACAAGATGGTACAATTTTTACAAGCACACCGAAGACTTGATACCCTTGTAACCTTGCAAAATAGACTGGGAAAAGTATACAAATTTAATGAATGAAGCAACTCTTAATTTCAAAAATCCATTAGATCCATTAAAAAATTCAGAAAAAGCTATAATTTTGAAATCATAAAATGAATATATTTTGTATGAGTATTATAGTAAAAAAATAAAATTAAAATTAAAAACGAAAATAAAAGTTAAAATTAATTTATTGAAAAAGTAAAAAGTTTTTTATGCTGATTAAAAATAAGAGCGAATTTAAGTATATTATTTATAAATATTATAGATAATAAAAATTTATGAAAAATAAGAGCTTAAATTAATTTGTTTAATAACAAGAATTTTAAACTATTATTTAATTAGATCAGGAATAAGAGTAAAAATTCATTTTTTTTCAGATACTTTGTGTTTAATTTTGTGATAGAATTTCGATAGCTCTATTAGGGTATCAAAATAACAACAAACTTACTATAAAACAAAAATAAGTCAAGGCAGAACAACTTTGAGTCGAAAGTCTTGTGAGCTTTATATAAAGCGAAGGTTTTGTTCAAGAGTTGTTTTGGCCTAATTGGCAATTGCCAAATGGCCAAATGGCCAACATCATTTGCCACTAAGTGTGGCGTGGGTGGCAACTTAGCCATGTTATGGATGCCATCATCGAAACAGTGGGAAACAGAAAAAGTGGGAACAGTCGAAGAAATCTGTCAAGTCGAAACTTCCAGATTAATAATGCTCGGATTCGATTTCCTCTTCAGGAACTACGAATTTCAGTCACAATTTAATTGAATCCAAATCTCATGCAGTGCAATCTAAAACAAGAAAAACCGCTGCTCGACTTTTAGATGCCCAGCATTCATTTTATCTATAAAATAGAAATAAAAAAAGTATTAAAAGAATTAAATAAAAAATAGAGACAACACTTTCAGGACTTAGGATTGAAGCACACGAATTTTATTATTATTATTTTTTGTATTTTCACCAGAGATTTGAACCGTTACCATAGCCGTAACTGTAACCGTGAATCGGTGCTAACCGATTGAAATTGGTAAGCGTAACCGAAACCGTAGCCGAAATAGCTCTTTTTTTATTATACCGATTGCAAAAAACCAAAATTTAAACCGAAATAATCGTTAAGAAACCGATTCATGAATAATGGTTAACTTCGGTTCGGTCAAGCATTAAATTAAAATATGATTTCAAGGTGTAACCATCGTTTTCAAAACTTTATTTAATTTTATATCCTGTCCTAGTTTCATTTAAATATTGATCTCCATATGAAGATCTTAATTTTTGAAACTTTTGAAAATTTGTTTTAAAATTTACTTATCTTTACAATTTTTAATATATATTTTGTAAACTGAAACTATGCCAGTATTTCTAAGCCGAAACATTAAAAAAAGACAGGTAACCGTTCCGTTACCGATGCATAACCGATAACCGAAAGCCTAAATGAGAACAAATCTCAAAACGGTAACTGAAACCGATATTCTTATCGGTTTGATACCCAGCATGTCACAAACTCAAGCCCCTGTATCTTTTGGATACTGGGATAAGAAGACAATCACATACAAACAAACACACACACACACTCTCGTATACACACACACACATGTGTGTACACAACAAATATGTGTAGACCCGGAAAACACTTGTTCAATGTTGACTCGATTTCGATTGTTTTGTCCTGTGCCTGTTTTGGGAGAGGGGAAATTGTGGGAGTGGGGAGAGGGGAATGTCAAACGAGGGTGGCGGTGGGAGAGTGGAAGGGGCGGGGGGCAGGGGCAGGGAGGGTCTTAAATAGGTTAGGAACAATGTGGTTTGTTCGTTGGAAGGCATTTTGATGTGCATTGACAGAATTATGATTAAATCAAACGAATTCATGTGAAAATGCATCAATTGCGAAGAGAACTCGACTAGGAGATACCCTGCAATGGTCTCTGAACGTACATAAATGCAGATTATAATATAGTATAATATAGTACAATAGTACTTCTTCATTTTAATCTACCAAAAAAATATCTTAATCTTTGTAATCTGAATAGAAAAATTATCTAACAGTCGAGTTTATTTTATTTTTCGTATGATATTTTTGTATTAATTTTTGTATGATAGTATAAAAAATTATTTTTAAAATTTTTTTTTCATCTAAAAAAATTCAATAAAATTATTTTTTTTTGTATATTATGTTTTATTATTTTTTCTAATATTTGAAGTCTAAGTTGTACCCCTGAATTGATTCTTTGAAGTAACTTTTTGCCAGAGTCAGAATACCCATTGCCCAGCAAAAACAGGGTATCACAAAAAAAAAAAGAAACGTCAGGACAGACAACAGAAAAAAAAAATGATAATAATAATAAATGAAATAATAGCAGCTAAAAGGAAAGAAAAGAAAGAACAAAATTAAGGGAATTTCATAAACAAGTCAAGTTAAGTACGAGAATGAATGAAAAGGACAAAGGGGCGACAAATGACGTTCATAAAAAATGAACAACAACAAAAACAAATGACGCATTGTATTTGTTGTTGTCGTTGTTGTTAATATTATTATTGTTATTGATATTATTATTGTTATTATATTGTAAGGCTGCTTGGATGTGTAAATAAATAAACGGGCATTTATCATCAAGACACTTAGCCTGTACCACTGTGCCATTGTTCCTTCTGATGAAAGCTACTTATGAGGCCATCGATAGATCAATCAAATTGATTCACTTCATTTCGCTATGTTTCGGTAATCGGCGACAGTGGGACTAACGGAGGTGTCGATCTCGAGCGAGTTTAATAAATTAAAATATAATGAAATAAAGAATTGATTAAAGCTCGCGCCGACGGCGACTTGTGTATTTATACATACAGTTTGTCAACTAATTCTTTGCACTCCCTTAAAAATGTAATATTTTGACTTTAAAGCCTAGTACCGACGTGAGATAAATTTTTAGCGGCGGAAAAAGCACAATATTTAGCTGTCGACGAGCGTAAAGCCAGAGTTGCCAATGCAGCACGGAAAAATAACATAAAATGGAATGGTAACTCTATGCGTCAGCAGCGGTTTATTTTAAATATGAACATGCAGAGCTGATTTGCAAAAAAGAGGAGAGAATAGGCAATGAAAAATGTATATTAATATTAATAGAGGAGAAATATGCGATGAAACGCAAGCACAGCGGGTATTTGGTGCACTTATCGCTTTTGAACTTTTCACGTGGATTCTCCCTCTAAATTAATGAAAAAATACAAATATTGGCCTCTTTTCCACCTCGTTAAACAGCAGAATTTTTTCTGCTGTCTCGAAAAGATCCAATCTGCTGTTTTTTGTTAATTTCACTGCCATTTCTTTTGACTTATTGTGAGAGAGTGAGATAGATAGATACCGAAACTCTAAAGAAATATATTTTTCGCTTGGCTTGACAGCTGTTTCAAACAGTGCTGGATAACGGCCTTTCCTTATCTGGCAACTCCGTTTTTAGTTTCAGTTTAGTTGACGTGCGGACCGACAAGCGGAGATAAATGTCGTCTTCTTCTTATTCACCTTACGCCAGCGTTTTTTTTATATGGAGTTTGACCTTACGCTAGGCCTTTTTTCTGACGTCGGTACTAGGCTTAAATAAGAAAATAATAGCTTATTATATATATTTGGAAAGGTCGTTTAAAATCCGATTGAATGACACAAAACTTTCCTTAACCCATTAAATACCCTTCGAAAATTTCAAACTTATGTAAAAGTCACTTTTCAAAACTTTTTTCCTCGATTTTTTACAAAAAATATTTTGATGCAAAAAAATTCTTGGAACAATTCTAAGAGTAACTGCAAAAGAAAATATTTTTGCTAGTATTTTTAATAATATTTCGAAAATCTTAAAAATGACCATTTTTCCTCATTTTCATGCAAAAAGTGCCTTTTTTGCAGTTTTCCAAAAATTTATAAAAAATACTATCAAAAATATTTTTGAAAATTTTCTTTTGCAGTTACTCTTAGAATTGTTCCAAGAATTTTTTGCATCAAAATATTTTTTTGTAAGAAATCGAGGAAAAAAGTTGAAAAAGTAGACTTTTGCAAAAATTCAAAATATTCCATGGGTACTCAATGGGTTAAGGAAATTTTTGGATCATTCGAACGAAAATTAAATGACCTTTCCAAATATATATAATAAGCTATTATTATCTTATTTAAAGTCAAAATGTTACATTTTTAAGTATATGTATTGCTCTCACAATTGGATCGACCCATGATTTGAACGGCTTTTTTCTATGCTATCATCCAAAAAATCATTAAAATTCCGAACCTTTAATAATTTTAATTTTTAATAGAGAAATAGAAAGAGTTATTCAAGTGCAGCCAACTTAATAAGGTCATCGCAGTGAGAGAAAAAGGAATTCAAATTCCGCATAGTACTTAATTAATTCAAATAATATTGTATGTGAAATCAGCAGTAATCGGAAGCGAAATGAATTACATATGCGAGCATTTATTCAAGTGCAGCCAACTTAACAAGGGCATTACAGTTGTTCAAGTGCAGCCAACTTAACAAGGGCATCTGACATTAAGAGCTGCCAGATCGAAAATAAATACATATATGAATTCAAATTCAAATTCCACACACCAAATACGAATACGTATATTGAGTGTGTGTCCGTCCACTCAGAGCAAACAAAAAACTTTCGAGTGAGTGGGTGAGATACTTGATTCTCGTTTCTCGCACGAGATTCTGGGAATCGGAATCGTGTGAGCCAGAAAGTCGACAAGTGCGTGCCAGGCAAACATTAGTCAGACACGCGTATGGGCATTTCAATTGGAGCCTCTGATGTCCTTGTTGTTGTTGTCATCAGGCAAGGCTGTTCTCCGTGTCCTTCCCGAGCAGACGAGAGACGAGAGAATTGCACGTAACCCTGCCAGCTGTCAGCTGTATGGCTGTTTGTCGACTTACTAGTTATATATATCCTGTGATCAGATTGCCACACACAGGGTATATGCAGCAAAATGACACTTTTTGTATGAAAAGTAGAAAAAAGGGGTTAACATAGTCATATTTTGCAGTTTTCAAAAAATTATTAAAAATACTAGCGAAGAGATTTTTGAAAAATTGTTTTTGCAGTCACTATTAGAATTGTTTGAAGAATTTTTTTGCATCAAACATTTTTTCGAAATTTGACGTTTTTTAAAATTTCAATGGGTTCTTAATGGGTTAAGGAAAGTTTTGTATCATTCAAACGGAATTGAAATGACCTTTCCATTGATGCCAAAATGTACATGAAGCAGGATCAAATTATGGATATATTTAACTTTAAATATTGTCAAAATAAATATGCCGAATAGTGTACTTCCCGTCATTAAAAAAAAAAAAAAATATATATTACAGTATGAACATTTTTTTTTTCGCCATATCTATATTTGTTCGCTAAATTTTTCTTTTCTATCTCCAAATCTATCTTTTCTTGCGTATAGTTTGACTTTTTATAATCATGTCTTCGTAGAGTATTAATTAGTCTTGCACTCTTTGCTTTCTTATTAAAAATACCCTTTTTAATATATATCTGAAATCTCCTTTTTATAACTTTATGTCTGTCCAGGGTATGCACCAGTCGAGTACTTTTTACTCAGCACTTACTCGCCGCATTTTTGCATTTTCTTAAATTCACGCAATCTCTCTTCCTTTCTCATTCTATATCCATTCAACTCTTTTTTCACTCTCCCTTTTTTCCTCTTTCCTTTTCTGAGTCTGTGATGTATTGAAATCGGTGTCTTGTCAATGTAGTTGTCACACCAAAGACGCTTTATTGTTGCCTTCCACATGTCAGTCAAGCTGAGGAATACTCGTATCTTCAAAGAAACACATCCTTACACATCCCTACACACACACACACTCACACACACACACACACACGCATTGTGCACCTTGAAGTATGCAGTGAGTGCTTAAATGGATGCACTATGGAAACTATTCCCAATCTTTTTTTTTGCAATTAAAGCCTAGTATGAAGACAGCTGTCATAGGAATAAACAGTTAAGAAACAAATTCTTGCATGACAATTTGTATTTATAAATATACAGTCGAACTTTCCTAGCTCGAATCACCATTATCCAATAAAAACGTTCGAAATACGGAGACTTCGACTTATGGATATCTTGTTTTTAGTATTATTAGGTTTATTGCCACTCGAGTTAGAGAAGTTCGAGGTAATATAACAAATAGCCCAAAATTGCAGTTATTTTAAATAAGTTTGCTACCTTTATTTAACAATTTTTAATCTTAAAATTTCACATGTTTGTGAATACTGAAAAAATTCCAAAGAGAATGCAAAAAGTTGCCATAGTAAGGTTCTTTAGTGTCAAGCTGGAAACTGTTGCAAATACCCTTCCCCTTCCCCTCTTCCCATCCCCTATCCCTCTCCTCCACTCTGTCAATTGATTAAGCAGCAATCAGTCTTGAATCTATCATAAAATCAAACTATTTACTACAAATTCGATTTATATCTATTCAGGCAAGCACGTATTTCATTGAAATTCTAAATTCTCAATACATACACTGAAAACAAGAAGAGACCCGTTTATTAACTCAAATATATTTTCTTGTTTATTTTTTATTTATTTAAAATACAATTCTAAAAAGCTAACAAGCCCCTTTTGCTCAAAAGTCGAAACTTGTGGGTTAAAATTATTTGAATGAAACTGTATAAATTTTAATAGACAATAAATAAAAAATAATAAACAATTTTTGTATTTATAATTACGCTTTCTTTTTTTTGATTTTGGTATTAATCTCGATTCATTGCTTGAATTTACATTACTAAGTAATAATAATAGTGGGCTTACTCTATTCTTTCTCTCCTCATATTCCATGTATTGTTTTTGTGTTTAACCCTCGTCGCCCTGTCAGCGACTGAAGCAGAGATACAAAGATACAAAGATACAATGTTTAATCCGCGCATTATGCGTATGCACGATTCCCCCTGCCGACATCATCTACAATCTGATGGTGCTCGTAAGTTCAATAAATATACATACACTTTTACACATGTATGTATGTGTTCTAAAATGACACAGAAGGAGGGGAAAACTCCAACTCCAACTCCATTCTCCAACTGATGATGTTAAATTTAAGCAAATTAATGGGTATTTTGACTCTCAACTTCGGCGCTTTTCTCGTTAGCTTAAGAAGCAAGCAAATTATTGTTGGTATCAGACAAACGGGGCGTATGAGTGATGTGGCAGAAAATGAACTATATCTCGTTTTAGGATATAAAATGGGTGCCCAAAATTCAATTGCTACATTTTCGACATTATTTATAATAAAAATTGGTTCAAAAATATTTCTGCTAGTATTTTTAATAATTTTTGTATGTTATGTTGTGAAGTTTGTCGAATTGTTGTTAACGTTTTCCATTTGGTGAAAATGATAAATGATGCGATGCAAAATTTCTTTGAACTACAAGGAGTATAAATAGCAGCATTAGTCAAAAGAGCCATCAGAGAGTGCTTTCACTCTTGTTGTGATGCTGTAATGTTGCTTAGTGACTTCAAAGCCAAATAACTAAAAAGCCATCATGTTCTCTACCTTTGCCTGCTTTTGGCAACTAATTATGCAAGTAATTAACTTAGAACTTGGAACTACATCAAAATGACAGCACATGAACTTGCTAATTGCAATTTGAGTAGTGAATACAATTTGCAACATATACATTGTATATTATACATCTATAATTAAAATTGTATTTATGATTTAAAAATAATATTTATGATACATATTTTCAAATAATAATAAATTGAAAATGATATTCATGTTGTAATTTAAATGTAAACTTCAGGGTATCGAACCGAAGCAAATATCGGATTCATTTACAGTTTCGGCTATGCTCGTATTTATGTGTTATCGGTTATCGATATCAACAAATTTTAAATATTAAAAGATATGAAATTTCAAAAATATCAAGAATTAAGATCTTTTAAATGAGAGCTAGTGACGAAAGCAGTGCGAAGGCGACTAGCGTATATACACGGAAGAATGGAAAATTTTCTATGACTGTCCGATCAGGTTGAGCTATATACCGATCGAAAGGTATCAAATTAACTTACAAATGTGCATACTAAGACTTTTGGAAGCTAAACAGGTGTAAGTGGAAGGGGAAAAATTTAAAATTATTGGAGCTAATGGGGCCGTTGGAGCGTTTTTGAATTTTCGTTGCATTTTCTGAAATTCTCATCAAAAATACGCGTCGAATGAAGCCTTGATCATCGAAATCGGACAACTGGTTTTGTTTAAAATAATTTATGTGTAAAACTTAATATTATTCGTCACAAAATTGGATATCAGCAATTTTGGGGCATGAAAATGTTTTCGTCACTAGACTTTTACCTCGTAAAATTTAAATTTGAAAAACGATGATAACACCTTGAAATCATAAATTAATTTTATGCTTGACCCAACCGAAATTAACCGTTATGCATGAATCGGTTTCTTAACGCTTATTTCGGATGGAATTAATTCGGTTTTTCGGTACCGATTCAACAAACAAGTTTCTTTACGGTTACGGTTTCAGTTACGGTTACCAATTTCAATCGGTCAATACCGGTTGACGGTTACGGTTATGGTTAGAGCTCAATTAGCTTGGATCGAGAAATAAAAGTTAAATAATTATGCAAATTTCGAGTACCAATTGACAACTGACCGCAACTCCAAGGGCAATATAAGGACATATTATGGGAAGGGGGGAAGGGGCAACGTATCCCTAGCCTGAGACACGGCCTAATTGTCGTACGTCCTGTGATTTTGAGCACAATTCAATGATGCGGAAAAATGTTTTAATCGCCGGGTCCAAAGCTCCGACCGCATTCGCATTCGCATCCGCATCTACATCCGCATCTACATCCGCATCCACATCTGCATCCTGCTCCTTGGATCTGAAACTTGGGGCCACCTTATCTTGACCCTGTACTTAAATTGTTCAAAGGGTCTTTTAAGTTTATAACAGGTATAAAAATTAAGAGTTTTGAGTTGAAAAAAATTAAATTTTATTCAATCTATGATCTTAAAGAATCAGAATATCTAAGATGAAAAAAAAAAAAAAAAAAATGTTTATTTTAATTTAAATATTTATTTAACTATGCAAGTTATAAATATTTAAAATTTTAATAATATTTGGAATATATGTATTCTTATTTTTTTATTCGAATTCTTATTTTCTTACAGAACAAATACAGAGTTTCACAGTCGAGGTTCCTCAAACTTTGGCCTTTCTAACAAGTTATCTCACTGCATGTGGGTAAGTGTGTGCTAGTGTGGGTGTGTGGGTGTGTGTGTGTGTGTATGAATGAGGAAAAGCAAAAGCAAATTTTCGAAAAAAAGTTCAGAATAAATGGTCTTGGTCTTGATGCCGTCGTACAACGCCCTTATAAATGTGTTTAAAGCTCATTCAATTTTTGCTTGAAGCTGATGATGATGATAATAATGATGATAATTATTATCATCTGCCTGCTGTCTACTTTCCTCTCTTCACCCTCTCCTCCCTCTCTCCTTCACTGGTTATGTGTGTGCACTTTGAAGATATGGGCATATTTCATAGTTGACGATGATGCGAATATCCTTCCACTCCTTCTTGCCTTCCCTTCCCTTTTCCCTCCTCCTTCCCTTCCCTTTTCCCATGAAGTCTTTGAGAAACTCTTACATATTGGTCTGACAACTGTTACAAGTCTTTTACAAGTTAGATTTCAAGTGTTGATTAATACTATTTGTGACACTGAAAGTTGAATTAAATTTTTGATAATAATTCCGAAATAGACAAAGGGGAGAAGTATTGTATGAAATTAACTTTTTTTAAGTGACTTTTTCAAAAATTATAAATTAATTGCAAGTTAAAGCATGAGATTAAATTTTTTTGGAATTTTTGAAAAAAAACGCGTATTGACGATAAAACTAGAAACCCATAAAATTTGCGTGCAGAACAAATTTAAAAGCCAAACTATGATCAAAATAAGATTCATCGTAAAGAAATTGACCAGCTTTTGAAAAGCTATGAAAATTTGAATTGAACTTATTTTCGAACTAGCAAAAAAGCACTAAGAGTCAGAACTCACTCGATTATTTGCATTAATAACTATGATTTCTTGTAAACAGTTTTGTAGGAAATTTCGATCAATCGGTATTATTTGGAAAACTCGATTTATTTACTGTCGATTTATCGATTTCGATATTAAACTCGATTTACTGTTTGAATTGACATCACTATAATCAAGTAATTGGAATTGGAAATACAGTCGAACTTCTCTAACTCGAACTTCCCTAACTCGAAGTCTCTCTAACTCGAACAAAATCGAGTGGCAATACTAGGCAAATTTCATACAATTCTACTTCCCTAACTCGAAGTCTCCCTAACTCGAACTTTTTTCGTGGATAATGGTGATTCGAGTTAGGGAAGTTCGACTGTATCTGGATTTGGATTTGAAAACTTTTAAAAATAAGAAAAAAGAATATTTACTTAAAAATTAAAAAATGCAAATATTAATTAAAAAAACCTAAACTCGTTTTTAAACTTTTGCTTTTTTCATTTGTTTTTTTTTGTTGGTCAGAACTGTACAAATATGTGCATATGTATGTATTTAAATAAAAGAAAGAAGAAACCTCAAATTGTACATGTGAACTAGATACAAAGTCAAAGCACTTGGATAATAGGGTTATGAGGTGACCTTGCAGCAGTCGCCTCTCCCACACCCACACCCACTCCCACTCCCACTCACACACCCCCTTTCTCTCTGTGTCTCGCTGTCTCTGTCTCTGTCTCTCCCAGCAGCATATCTATCATAGACATGTCAACAGTCATATCTAATCGCTTTTCGCTGCCGCTGCTCGATCAAATTTCGTCAAAAGGACGCACTCGGGGCCACGTTTATACAGGCAATTTATTAATTTACCAACTTGGCATCCGAGCTCCCAGTTTACAGTTGCCAGCTCCCAGCTACCAGCTACCATTTCCCAGTTCCCATTTCCCATTTCCCAGCATTATCATTGAAGGCAAAGTCTCGAGTCAAAGGCAAAGCCGCAAAAACGTTTACACGCCGAGAACGCATGAAACTTAAACCCAACTCCAAAGAGAGAGCTTCTGACAGAGAGAGAGAGAGAGAGAGAGAAAGAGAGTAAGAGTGAGTCAAAGCCGAAGTCGAAGTCAAAGTCAACAGCAACAATCCAAGCAGCCTCGACAGTGATGACGACGCACAGTGGTTTGTTAAACCATTTCACGTGGCCAATTATGAATCAATAAAAACGAATAGCTATCGATATTTATTTTTTTTAAGACTGTACTGAACTCCTATTATATTGTATTTCCAGAAGGCATAAGGTAATGTTGAGATATTAACCAAGTATTTATTTTTAATAAAAAGAACAAGTTAGAGCGTTAAATTTAATATAAATAGTCTCAGTATTGACAAAACGAGCCACTGTGCGACGCTGCCCATGAGCAAAGGCAACAAAGACAATGAAGGCAGCAACAGAAGCAGCAGCAGCAGCAGCAGCAACAACAGCAGCGGCAGCAGTCGTGACAGAGACTGAGAATGAGACTGAAGCTGAAACTGAGGCAGAGGCCTGGCTGATTCCACAAAGGATTCAATTATAAAAAGTTTCAAAAGGCAAAATGCGCATAATCAAAACAAATCAACACGTGGTTTTTGTGTCTCGCCTAAAAAATCGAACAAAGCCGAACACCGACGATGCCGACCGAGCTCTGACCTCAGACGAAGGCAGCTCGTTTGTATTAGATGCTGGATGCTAAACATAGTCGACGTATGTACATATGTATGTAGCAGCTCTCTCTTGCACTCTCTTTCTCTTGGCAATGCTTACTTACGTACAGAATTGCCAGACTGAGAGCGCCAAATCATTTTTCCTATTGGGACGATGTGCGTCGGGTGGGGTCAGCAACATAGAGAGCGCGGCATTTCAAAATGGGTTTGCCACGAAACGTCAGAGAGAGAGAGGCTGCGAGCGAGAGCGATTGGCGCACGAGCCCTGGCATAATATAACGGTACTTTGGCGCGCACACTAACAAAGCGCTCGTGTTGTGTCGTGTCGTGTGGTGTGAGTGTGAGTGTGTCTGTGTTCGTTCTCCTTTGACATTGACAAATGCAAAGAAGCTGAGTAAGGAGCTGCGGCGAAGCAAGAGAGCCTAGCAAAATGGGAGCATTGAAAATGTTGCGAGTACACAAACACGCCTGTACAAATCTACAAATATATGTATGTATGTATGTACATAAATGTAATAACTGTATGCGTATGTGTGTGTTGCTTTTGTAAATTTCGTAATCAGCATCCATTTTGCTCTGAACTTGTCGCTGTCTCTGCTTGGGATGCTGCTGCTGCTGCCGCCGCTACTGCCGAGGGCGTAGTCACGACCCCCTTAAAATATTCGCAGAAACAAACTATACAAAAAATGTATTAGTTATCCAGTGAACTGAACTTTTGAACTGCAATTCAATAAAGTTTTATGTATTTTATTACACAAATTGTGCAGATAAAATTTTAACTATTTCTAATAGTTTTAAATTTTGTACCTAATTAATTTAAATAGTTGTAATTGTTGTTGAAAAGCCTATATTCGAAATCCCGACTATAGGATACCCGTTACTTATTGAAATAAATATAATATAAAATAATTTTTATTGCATACTTTTAGGCACGTACACTAGAGAGCATCGATTTGTAAGGGCCCGAAAAAGTGAAAAAATGGTAACCAATTTTCATAATCTATGGTCAATTCTAAGATGTTTTCACGAAGAAACCATAGTTCTAAAATGAATTCCTGGTCCGCGCTTTTTGAGTTGAAAAATTCCTTTTTTTTTTAAATTTATATCTTGATTGTTTATGGTCCGATTCTGACAAACTTGGTGTCAATACTCTTGTTAGGACCAGGACTTTTAAAATTCAACAGAAAAAAGGACGAAATGTCCTTTAAACATAATTTTCATCCTTGGAACGACGATTTCGCGGTTCGCCTCTATACCAATAAATTAGTCAGAATTAAAGCTATTTTTTGGCAAAAAAAATTTTATTTTCCCTGAACCTGTATTTTTTGTTAACAGAAAATGTAACACATATTTTATTAAAATTGTGTTAAAATCATATTAAAATGGGTTTTACATTTTATTTTAATAAAAATTACAGGCTCAAAAAAAAAATTTTATTTTGTGCCAAAAAATAGCTTTAATTCGGACTAATTTTTTAAGATAGAGACGAATCGCGAAATCGTCGTTCCTAGGATGAAAATTATGTTTAAAGGACATTTCGTCCTTAGGTTTTGTGGAGTTTTAAAGTTGTGGTCCTCACAAGAGTATTGACACCAAGTTTGTCAGAATCGGACCATAAGCACCCAAGATATAAATGTTCGAAAAAATGAGTTTTTCAACTCAAAAGCGCGGACCAGGAATTCATTTTAGAACTATGGTTTCTTCGTGAAAACATCTTAGAATTGACCATAGATTACGAAAATCGGTTGTTGCGATTAAGTAGGATGATAGCGTATAATAATCATAGCTCGCAAATAACTGTCGACCGTTTCTCGTTGTCTGCAAATAAGTGTCTTTTGCTTACTCTTTACGAAAAGACTCAGCGAGCAACTGTTTTTTCGGTTCTTAAATGAGCTCGCTCGCGCTCGGAGCGAAAACGTTTTTTTCTATTTTGTTTTGTTCTCGTTGTTCCAATACCGTTTCGTCGTGTTCAATGAAGCAAACGGTATTTTGCATATGTATTGGTATACATTCACACGCATAGGCATTTGCTTGCCTAAGCGTCTGTTTTGCAGACGAAATTCATTAATTGCGATCGTGAATTGAGTTTGTGAAGTTGTGAAATATTTGTTGTGCAAAATGGGAAGAGACACGAATAAAAAAGTGCCCCAATTCTTTAAATTTAATATGGGAGAAGACCGTTTGCGTTGAGTTTTTCGGTCAAACGGTCTTTTGCTGAGTCTCATTGTGCGAGCGTTTTTCGTTTCGCTCTTTACGCACTGCTCATTGAAAGACCGACATACAAAGAGCTCAACGAAAAGAGCTCAACAGAAAGCATAAATGAAGACAGCAAGAGTCTCTGCTCAGAGCGAGAGCGAGAGAGTACGAACTTTTTCGGTTGTGCTCGCAACGAGCGCGCAAGAAAAAAAACGGTCGACAGTTATTTGCGAGCTATGATAATAATAGATATCGTTAATTATCAAAAATACTTAATATTCTAAAAACGGTGCATGTGGTGATTTGCGATTTACGGAGGTGAAATGCTTCACACAGACGGACGAACGCACAGACAAACTGACATGGCTATATCGATTAAGCTGATCAAGAATACATATGTATATATACTTTATAGAGTGAGAGATGCTTTCTTCTGCCTGTTACATTTCAACGAATAAAATATACCCATTTACTTATTTTTTAAGTAACGGGTATAAAAATTGACGCCCGGGGCGAGTGCCCTGTTGGCCCCCTTTTTGGCACGCCGCTGTCGCTGCTCCTTCTGCTGCTGCCGCGGCTGGTGATGCTGCTGCTGCTGCTGCTGCTGGTAGTAACGGTAGTGCTTCCGTCCCGGGTTGGCAGTGCCACATCGTTGCTCGTCGCATTCACATCGGCATCGGCATCGGCATCGTCGCAATTCGTTGACAGTGGCCAACAAACGCGCGACGACAGCGACGACAACAACAGCAACAACAACAGCAACAACGACGACAGCGACGATAACGATAACGACCCAGACCCAGACCCAGATCGAGACCCAAAACTAGAACATAACTTGGACCGAACTTTGTTAGATCTCTGTGTGCAAAGAATTAGAAAAAGCAGAAGAAGAAAAAGAAGGGGACTATCTAAATTTAATTGCTTAACTGGACAACAATTGACGAAACTCACTGTGGACTGAATGACAAACGCCGTGAAGTGTCTGATATTAAAAAAGTGAAATGTAAGCCTCCCTCACCCACACTTACAAAAAATAAAAAATATATATGCAGGTTTTTTTTTAAAGAAGCAGAAAAATAAAGCTAAAGTTGACAAAGCCCAAAAAACAGTTTGCGCAAATCCAGGCCACAAAATTCAGCTCGCAAAAATACACATATTAACGTGCCTGTGTGTGTGTGTGTGTGTGTATGTGCCTGTGTCTGCCCCTGTATATGTGTGTGTGCGCCGACGTCAACATGAAACGACGACGACGTCGACGCTGGCGTCGTGCGTGTCTTTGAATTTTTGGGTGTGGACTTGTTTCTTGTTTCATTTTTCTCGCTCCCTCCCGCACTCAGCAGTAGCTCCTCCAGCCCCGTCCCCGTCCCCCTCCCTCGCACCACTCGCTACTGCAAAAGCAAACAAAATAATTTTAAAACAACAACAACTGCAGCAACAGCAGCAGCTGCTGCAAACTGATCAAAAGTGCAATTGCAAATTTTTTCGCTCTCTTGTTTGTTTCTCTTTGTTGTGTTGTGCGGTAAAGTTTTCGCTGAAATTCCCCCCACCCACGCAATCTTTTAATTGCAAGCCGCGAAGAAGTAGGCAACACTTTTTTAATAGTGTACAAGCGTTTAACAGGGTTATCAACTGTGCTTACTTGTTACCAGAGTTGTGTGCGTGCTTCACTATTTTTTTTCTTGTTTTTTTTAAATATATTTTTTTCAAGTGCATCGGCCTTGAGTTCCGATTCAAAGTGACAAATGTGAAACGAAAACTAAAACGAAAAAAAATGAAATTGAAATCATACAAAACAAAACAAAGGGATCAAAGTGTGAATTTCTCTTCGCTAACTAATTTGAAATGGCCTTTTATTTAATTACTTGAAATGTACCATGTCAGTAATATATGTAAATACTCTAAACAGTCTTTGTTGAAACTGTTGAATTTCTGTTGTAACTAATAACCCAAATGATTCATTATTAAAAGTTTCCACAAGGTGTGTTTTTTTCCTTTTAAGTTCTCCATGTCAGCAATATTACGAGCAGCACTGTAAATAGTCTAGGATCTATTGCAACTCTTTACATTGAATTGACATCAATATTAAGAGAAGAATTTCTCACACACACACAGAGCCGGGACGAAGAGAGCGATCAAGTTGACAACCTATAAATGTATGTGTGTGTGTGTGTGTGGACAGCTACTCCTTAAGCGTTTATTGTTGTTATTGTTGTTGTGATTGTTGTTGTTTCAGTGACACTAACGAATCGCGCATCATCAACGTCAAAAAGATAACACGCCCCATTTTTCTCAGCTGCCAGTTTTTGTTTTTGCTCATTTTGTTTCTTTTTTGGTTTCTTGTTTTTGTTTCTGTTTTGCTTTTTATTTATTCTTCTCTTTTTGTTGTTGTTATTGTTGACACGTCTCAGACCAAAGGAGGCACAAAAATGTAACAAAATGGCCAAAAACTAATAAGCAGCTGCCTCCCCTCCCCTCCCATCCATTCCCTTCCCCATCGTATCCCCCCACATCAACATCTGCAAACAATCAGAATAATAGGATAAAAGCAACAGCAACAAAAGGAGCAAAATTCGTAACAAAACGCACGTTGACAGCGGTCGACGCACTGTCGATTTACGACTGAATTAAGAGAAGAGAGTGGGAGTGGGAGAGAGAGAGAGAGAGGGTGCGAGACAGACGGATTGGCAAAGGGGAAGGGGAATAGAGTGGGAACAGTAAGAGAAAGAGGAATTTCAGGTGATACTTTTGTCACTTAAAATAAACTAAACTAAACATTTTATTATATTAAAATAAAAAATAGTACAAAAATAAAGACAAAAAATACAAATATTAAGAATCCTAGCCTGGAAAAAATTTAGTAAAAATGAAAGGCAGACGGAAAGATACATGTTTTAAGTACGCCTTGGATCTCAGTTTCAGTTTCATATCTCCAGAGAGATTTATGCTAGTTTAAATTATGTAAATCTAGTCTTTGATTTTTTGCACTGTATTTTTAATATTGACATAAAACATATCAGACATCTTTAATACAATTTGAATAAATGAAGTAAATGGAAATTATTATTATTAAGTATTGTTAGTATATATTTTATTTAAATATTTTATAATTTATGTTTTGAATCAACAGAAACAAAAACAGTAAAAATGAACAACAACAACAACAGCAACAACAACATTATTGCAGCGACCTTAGCACTTCCTAGCCCCCTACTTAGTGGGCGTGACAGGTTGAATACCAAAAAACTGTCACACGGCCAAAAAGGCGCACACGTTGTCCTTGTCTAAATGTTTGTGTGTGTTTGTGGGCCACCCTCATGTTGGCCGAAAGTCATAAAAGTGGCAACGAAAGCTCTGCTAAAGGACAGTTGATGATAATGCCATTGCAACAACAAGAACAAAAACAACTTAAACTACAGAGATATGGGCTGCTCTAAACGAAAGCATTGATAGACTAGCAGATACTCTACACATATCAAGGAACACATAAATACTTATATAAAGGTTAAATATTTTTATATTTTTTTAATTTTAATGAAAAGTCATATTCAATTAATATTTTATGTTTGATTAATTATTGCTAAATTTTTAATTCATTTTTGTTATTATTTATTTAAGATTTAACATTTAATATTTAATTATACATTACAGGGTATAGAAGCAGACATAGCAGTAACTGGAATTGGTTTAAGCCAAGCTAACAAACCAGTAACCAGTGTGTTGTCCAGGATAGGAGTGAAGGAAGAGGAGGGGGCGGGGGAGGGGAGACACCTGCCTGGCAGCTTAGATAGTTTGCCGGCTGTTAACATTTTGCGCAGACAACATTGCGTATACGCAATGCCCGCATAGCGAAAACCAACGAGAGAGCGACAAGGAGACAAGAGGAAAGAACAGGGAGACAGATAGAGAAAGGTAGAGATAGATAGAGCGAGTGAGTGGGAGCAGAGCCGGCGTTTTATTTGGTTTTCATAAGATACAATTTATTGCTGTCTTGCCATGTATGTATGTACTAGATCGTTCAAAAAGTCCCCGGACTAA
>JBAMBJ010002650.1:0-10199 GCA_037043495.1 Drosophila recens | reverse complement strand
AGAACTTAAATGATTTTAAAAATACACTACTGGCCAAATTAATAAGTACACTCTTTCTTTTACTATAACAGCTATTGTAAGTCAAGTCTTCAAATTAAAATAATATATTTGGAAAGGTCATCTAAATTCCGTTTAAATGATGCATAACTTTCCTTAATTTTTTTAAATTTTTTCTTGATATTTTTTATACATTTTTGAAAACTGCTTAACAGGCACTTATTGTATGAAAATGACGAATAAGTGACTGTTAAGCAGTTTTAAAAAATTTATAAAAAATATAAGCGAAAAGATTTTTGAAAATTTTTTTTTTGCAGTAATTCCTTAAATTGTTTGAAGAATGTTTTTGCATCCCAACATTTTTTTTTTAAAATCGAGGAAAAAAGTTATAAAAATTACGTTTTTTAAAATTTGAATATTTCAATGGGTACTTAATGGGTTAAGGAAAGTTATGCATCATTCAAACGGAATTCAGATGACCTTTCCAAATATATTTTCTTTACTGCGAATACTTGACTTACAAAAGCTTGTTTATTAAAAAAAACAGTTTATTTATTAAGTTGGCCAGTAGTGTATATAAATTGAATACATTTACAACAGCATAACAAAATGAAAATTTCCATAAGAAACAGTAATTTTTAAAGATTAAGAACAATTGTGTGAAATTTAGTAATGATAAAATGTTGCACACAGATACTTTTTTTTTACTCAATTCTACTATTAAATTATACAGATGTACTAAAAAAAAGACATTTGTATCATGAAGATACTTATCTGCGCTATGCTAAAGATGCGTCTGTATCTGACAGATATTTTTCTGACTTACAGACATTTTAATGCAACAGACACTTTTTTTACAAGTCGCAAATATAGTAACCCTAAACTTATATTATGAAAGCTGTTTGTTCGCCTCAAAAGCTGAATAATTTTAATTTAATTAATTAATTTAATTTAAATAGGCATAAATAGCTGACAAAAAAATGTTACCCCAAAGAATAAAACTCATTAAATTAATAATTTATTATATGTGTTACTTTTGTCTTAATTGCAATTTTTATAAAAAAAATTAAAGACTAAGTTTTTTTTGTTTTTCAATAAATCGATTTGTAGCCTTATAGAGCCGACAATAGTTAAAGTTCCTCTAAAAAGCACAAAAAAACACTAAACGTATTTTAAGTTTTTAGGAAATGCTCAAAAGCCGGTTGAGAAAAAGTGACAGGAAATCGAAAAAGAAAATTCCACATATTTTACAGTGTTAGAACAATTATAAAAACATTTCGAATTAAATGTTTTATAATATGATAAAAAGCTGCGCACGAATATAGAATCCCGATGTTTTTGTTAAATTTTAAACACTTTACTAAAAAGGTATTAATTAAAAATCATGAAGCTAAAAAATGAAATTTTAAAAAAATCCAAAGTATAACAATCGTTTCTATTATTTTCTTTGCGCTGGCCATTAATTCATTTGCTTGTATTAATACTGAAATGAGAATGGGAACTGGAATGGGAAATGGGATTTGACCAGGGTTGCCATTAGTCGCTGCCCCAACCGAATTTGGACATGAATGTTGCATAAGAAAAACTTTGGCATTAAAATGCCAAACAATCGCAGTTATTCACCTTATCTAAAGCACACGGCCGCAGAGTGAAAAGCCAAAAACAAAAACAAAAACAACATAAAGGGGGCATGGTCCAAGGGGGCAGCTCTGGCCACACCTAACGGGGCTTACAATAAAAAAAAAACCCTTTTCGGCTCTAGGAGAGTCGCTTGTTGTTGTTGTTGTTGTTGTGGGGTTTAAAATTTGTTTTCTCCTCTTTTTTTTGGGCGTTTTTTATTTAATGCGCGCATTTCACACATTTCACATTTGGTGGACGTCGAAGTAAAAGGGGGCGGCATTGGGGGTGGGGGTGGGGGTTAAGGGTGGCGGGCGTGGCAGGGGTGGTCAAAGTTTTTATCGATTTGCAGCATAATATAATATAAAAGCAGAGAGAAGAGGAGAAGTGATGGCTTAACAAATATGCCTAGAGCAATGCCCATGTCAATGTGATGCGATGGACCAAAAGGGGTGCAGCAGGTGGAAGGAGGTGGAAGGGGGTGGCGAGGGATAGCCAGCGAGTGGTGGCTAAAACGGCATCGCAAAAAAAAGACAACAACGTGGAAAAAAGCGAGGAGTAAACCCAAACCCAAGTGATTAATTCAACATATTCATATGTATATGTTTGTGCGTGACGTGGGCGCCCCAAAAAAAAGCGAAACGAACCGCGGTCCACCCCCTGCTAGCCCCATTCCCCAACCCAACCCCGCCACTACCTACGCAAACACCTACCCACACCGCCCCCATTCAACTCAACTGCCCTTTCCCCTACCCCCGCTAATGAGCAACATTTTGCAGCCCAACTTCGAGGCCAAAAACCAAAGCGAGAGACAAGTGAAATCGCTGGAATAGTTGAGCTGCTCGACTATTGAATACCCAGTACCACGAATGCAAATTTTTGATACACGAGATGGAATATTATGTTCGGCCGAAGATTTGATATTCTGCGAATTTGATTGAAATACCTTCAAAAAGTTTTGCGCTAGCTTAAATTTTTCAAATTCAGCTTTTTTAATTTAAAATTGAATGATTTACCAATTTTGAAATATATGTTATAACAATATTTTAATAATTGGGGTATTCAGAAACTATGATATTTGTGTTATATGATAAATGATACACTACTGACCATATTAATAAGTACACTCTTTCTTTTACTATAACAGCTATTGTAAGTCAAGTCTTCAAATTAAAAAAATATATTTGGAAAGGTCATGTAAATTCCGTTAGAATGATGCATAACTTTCCTTAACCCATTAAGTACCCATTGAATTATTCGAATTTTAAAAAAAGTCAACTTTTGAAACTTTTTTCCTCGATTTATTAAAAAAAATGTTGGGATGCAAAAATATTCTTCAAACAATTTTAGGAGTGACTGCAAAAAAAAATTTTAAAAAATCTTTTCGCTTATATTTTTTTGTAATTTTTTGAAAGTTGCTTAAAAGGCACTTATTGTATGAATATGACGTATACTGAATATAGGGAAGTTCGACTGCACTTAATTCGAGTATGATTTTTCAATTCATTCTCCGCAAAAATGTTGACCATTAGAAGTCAATAAGAATATGTATCATATTCATAAAAAATTAGTTTTGAAATGTCAAAATGACTCCTGTTTCTAACATTTTCCATCACATTATATGGACAGATGGACGTTCTCAGCAATTTATAAGCCTGTGTTAGCTTTGGCCACTGGGCTAACAACGCACCGCGAATTTAAGCCGAAAAAGTCTGTCATCCTTTGGCTAAGGTTAGGAATGGGGTGGAAAAGGTGGAGGTGGAGATGGAGATGGGGGTGGGTGGATATAGGAGGTGGAGAGCCTTGGTGGTGGCGCTGGTCAGTTGAAATATGAGATGTCGCTGCCTCCGTAGCTGCCTCAGTCGCGGTTGCTGCTGGCAGCGACCGCAGCTACTTTCTAATTAAGCATGTTTAGTTAGTGCGTCAAGGGGCGCAAGAGAGAGCGAGAGAGAGGGGAGCTTGGAGACCTTTGGACGCTTTGGTCAGCGGCAGGCACAAAAACATGTCAAAAGCAGAGACCCAAAACCGATGTGGAAACATTAGCAAATAAGGGCAGGAGGACGGGGGAGGGGGGAAAGTGCACACGCATGTCTAAAATATCTAAATCTCCATTCGCGCTTATCTCTCTACTCACACACACACACACACACACACACACACACACATACAGTGCTGGGAAAAATATTAGAAATGACGAGTTACTTTGACAACTCAAACTAGTTATTTAATAATATGATAAAAAGCTGCGCATGAATTAAGAATCCCGTTGTTTTGTTCAGTTTTGATTCAAAACTTTTGAAACATTGCCAATCAGTTATTAAGTAAAAGCTTTTTTCAAAATAAAAACAAGCGGAAAAGGCTACAGTCGCGTTTCCGACTATACGATACCCATTACTTATTAAAATATACAATTATTTTGAGGGCATACTTTTAGGCACTTACATTGCTTAGAGCTTAAAAAAGCCATTACCACCATTCTGTTGGTCCAATCTTGTTGCGATTAAGTAGGATGATAGCTTATAATAATCGACTCGGCTGTTGTCGGAGGTCGGAGGTGCGTCCTTCTCCCTTATACAAACATTTTTACTTGTTTTTTAACGGGTATAATAATCGTTTCTATTATATTTTCCATCACTGTACATATATGCAAAAGGGGTGTGCATGTGTGTGTGTGTGTGTGTGTGTGCTAACCCTTTTTGCTTTGACGTTTCGCTGAAAATGATGTTGGCAAAAAAAAAGTTTCTAATGAAAACTTCCCCAAAAAAAAGACAAAGGGAACCCACTAAAACACCAGCTAAACAATGAGCGGTAACCAAAAAAAAGTAACACATTACAAAATAAAATAAAAAAAAAAGAAAGGTTATCTACAGGACACCGATGATTTGATACCCTTACCGAATTCAGCTAGCTTGGTTAAAACAATTTGAGAAACAACAAACATTTGCATACTAAGAATAATATACATAATAATAATACATAAGAATAATCCGAAAATCGATTCGATGACAATTTAAGAAGAATATTGTTGGATTGATAAACACAACACCAAATGCATATTCTGTAAGGTATTTTCAGTTAAGATATCGAGCCCTATTTGCGACAATAACGTATGCGCCAAAACGCAATTTTACAGGAGAGAGTTTTTTAGGTTTCGTTAAGTTGATTTCTTCGAGTCATTTGTCGCTTACGTTATTATTCACAGGTCAATATCTTCGTAAATATATAAAATAAAAATGTAATATTTTAGGTGCAGATGCGGGTGGTGTTTATAAACATATTGGCATAAAAAAAAAATTTCGGAAAATGGCGCATACGTTATTGTCGCAAATAGGGCTCGATATCTTAAAAAATAACTAGACATAAGATGAAATACATAAATTTAAAAAAACATGAAGAAGGTTTTTATATTCTTGTAGAGTTGAGCGAGTTTATTTTTAAATATCTATAAAAGCTGCATTTGAACAATAATTGTTGAGGAACAATGCTAATGAATCGATGTATTCCTAGCACCCATATAAATTACACAATTGTGCATAGTTCACAGTTTGTACAATGGAATTCCTTAAGTTAAAACTTGATTTTGTACGGATGTTCTATGACAGCTGTATGATATTCTGATCCGATCAAAAAGTCGGAGATAGATTAACAAATAAAGAGACACAAAAGGCACTTCGTAAAAAATATAGAGGTAGTATTCCAATTAAAGGGTATAAATAAAAATCAAGAGTAATTTTACGTACATAAACATGTATGCATGCATGTACAGATGTATTTAGAATGTACATATACATATATGTAGTATGGGTTTTCATGGTGTAATGTTGAATTTAATTTCCGCTCCAACTTCAACTAGGTTTTCGACCAATTCAGATTTAGATTTAAGCTACCCGAAACTCATTTTATAATACAACATGCATTGATGTAAGCTGTACTCGTATATACGAGTATGTAGGTATGTACATACATATGTATAAATGTGCTCATCTATTACAAAACGCCTATGTAAACAGATGCAAGTGTACACATGTGTATGTGGTAGTAGTATATATACATACATATATGTGTTACATATAATATGTATTTTTTATCAGTGTGTATGCGTTAAATATGAATATGCAAATACAACGAGCGTTGCATACTTTGAGGCGCAAAAACAACAAATTCTTGTTGATATTTTTGTTTGCCTAAGCAGCTCCATAGCAGAGCAGAGCAAAGCAGAGAGACAGGCGCGGGCACATCATTAGAGCCACTGCTGCCCACTGCTGATATTCCTATCCCATTCCCATTCCCATTTTCATTTTCATTCTCCACTTTCGTTGCCAGTCGTTGCATTTATGTATGCTGAGAAACCCCTAACGACACTTGCTGTGCAATCACTTGCAATTTGCAATTGCATCCCTTAATAGCGCACCCTTTATATCACCCCATTCCCATCCTTATCCCCTTTCACTTCCCTTCCCTTTTCCACAGCAAAATCACAAGTGCAGCAGCTTTTTTGAGTCATCAGTTACATTTCCATCCTCCATCTTTCGTCTTCCATCTTTCGTGTTCCTTCTTTGTCACCGTCTCCTGTATTTGGCGTAGTTCAAGTGCAGGCTCTTCCCCTTCCCCCTCCCCCTCCCCCACCCCTGTCACTCCCTATTCCATCCCCTTTGCAAATTTGACACATGCACAAGTACAAAAACAGAATAAAAGGTCAGAACAAAAGCGTCTCTTTTTTGAGTTGTTTTTTTTTTGTTGTGTTTTGTTTTTTAGCTGCTGCTTCAGAATGTAGTCGACGCGTCATATCAAACCTACTGTGAGTACTGTAAATGTATACATACATATGTATATCCCTTCCGTTTTCCTTTCCCTTTCTGCTCTGGTTGTTCCTTCACTTCATATCACTTTTTCACAACTTGCACGCACATCCTCAATTCACTTTCTTCAACTGCAGCTTCAGCTTTTTGGCCCAGACCCAAAGAATACAAGGGCTTACAAGTTTGGCATTTTTGGCAATTTTATAAAAACTAATGATTATTTATGAGCTTTATTTTGCTTTCTCAATTCATGTGATTTCAGTCTGATATTTATAAAACTGCCCCAGATTTTATTTATTTAACAAAACATTAATTTTGTATATAATACATTCCAATGACATTTCCGTTGAACAATTCTGTAGCATTTTCTGATTGTGATGCTTTGTTATCGATAGTATCAATAAAAGTGCATAACTAGTTTGAACTTTAGTCTGCGATCCAGGCGATCCGGGTCGAGTCTCTTTTTGTTTTCAGCCACTCGTCAATTTCTATCTATTTAATTTTAAATATTTTTTTATTGGCACTGGGCATGTAACAGTCGAGCTTCTGTTGCCATCTTACTTGTTTTCATTTTTATTCTATTCAGCTTCTTTTCCCTATTTTTCTCTTTCATTCCCACTTTGTTTGTTGTTTTCTGTTGTGTTTTTGTTTTTGTTGCCTTGGATGACATTTGTGCTTCAGATTCCAACTGGGCTCGTTATGAGAATTTTTGAATAGACGATGCTGCCACCTCAAACTTTCCATTTCGTTGCATTGACAAATATTTCCTTTTTTTTTTTGTATGCTTTCCCCTCTTCTTCTTCTACTCTCGCTCTCTTTGTCTCATTCTACCTCCCTTCCTCCCTCTCCCTCTCTCTCTTTCTCTCTTATTGCTGTTTCTAATCCAGTCCCTTCCTTATAGACATGTTTACTCCCATGTGTGTGTCTTTGCATTCATTAGCTTTGTCTCCGCATTCTTCATTCTTCATTTCTCATTCCATTTGTGTCTTCAGCTAAAAAGTTTGTTTATTTTTTAATATACTTACATACATACATGCGTATATTTTTTGTGTACCCTGTCTGTAGTTATTTCAGGGGAAACTTGGTCTCTGGTAACCCTATCCAACAAAAATGGATATGGCTAAAAAAATATTAAAGAGATTTTAAGGATTTCCTATATCTTATATCCTGGATGCCAAACGTATAGGCTCAGGTTTGTTTTCGCGAATTGGTTAAGACCTATAAAAGCTTCTGGAAATATCCCAACTCGATTCGCAAAATGCGAATTTTCTTTGTCCTATACAATTTAGACCACTATTAATTTGTAAGACCTTTTTTTTACTTTATCAGCTTTTTAAGTCTAGTTTTCACAGTAAAAAAAAAAAAATGCCAGCAAAAATATTTTTGAAATTTATTGTTTTCAGTTATTCTTAGAATTGTTTCAAAAAAATTTTTGCATTAAAATATTTTTTTGTAAAAAATCGAGGAAAAAAGTTGAAAAAGTAGACTTTTTCAAAAATTCGAATTTTGCAATGGGTACTCAATGGGTTATGGAAATTTTTGCATCATTCAAACGGAATTTAAACGACCTTTCGAAATATATTTTTTTCACTGTGAAGACTCGACTTAGAAAATGGTATTTTAATGCTTAATGCAAAGATGCCTCGGTTATTAGTCGCCGTGTTTTTTACCCTTGTCATTAAATGCAATTGTATTTTCATAGGCACTCGACTCACACACACACACACACACTGAAAGAGAAATGAAGTGCAAGTCGTATAATAGATTTTTAGCTTTTGTTTGACAAACGTTTTGTGCAAAAAGAACTTAAGTAAAAGGGGAAGTTTTCTTCATTTTATGAACTGCAATTAAATGCAAAAAGGGTTGAATAAATAAAAAAAGGGGCTGGAGTATTAGTTGCTGTATCCCCAAATCTTGATGCAAGACTCTTTTGCACTCCACATATCAATTGAGGCAACACGAAAAGAGAAAGAGAAAAATGAGAAAAAAGTGAAATCTTTTGGGAAACACGGGCAGGAAGTGTAACGAGTCTTTTGCACAGCTCATCAGCAAAAATGGGGTTAAATTGCATAGAATTCACGAAGTTCACACACACACACACACACACACAACACACACACACACACACACAACACAAACAAAGAGCAGCCCCCAAATAGTCGAGAAAAGTCGTCGCTTTGTTTTTGTGACGCACTTAACACGGCGTTGGCGTTGGCGACATGCACTTGAATTGCATACTCACATATGCATATACATATGTACACACACACACACACACACACACAGCAGAGAGGGCAAGAGAGAGATATACAGAGAGAGAGAGGGGGAGATTTGCACAGTTAGATGCACTAGACAGACACGAGACAAAACGAAACCCAGACGCTTGTCTAACCCTAAACTTCCCCAGCCACCCAACCACCCAACCCCCCAACTCCCAACCCCCCTAACGGTAAGCGTAACCCTACACTGAGCGAAAACCTCAGACACAATAAAAACTTGATGACTCCACACTAAAACTTAAATTACCACAATGCTGAAAAAAGGTTTCGAAAATCAAAAATAATATTTTTAAATATTCTTTCTTTTAATTGCAAGCCATTTAAGAGAAATGTACAATACAAATTTAAAAAACAATAAATGCAAAAGACACATGTAAATGTTGACAAGATCCAAATCAAATTCAAGCATTCATAACTTTAGTAGGATTAGTATTATGTTCAAAGTTTAGCCTCTAAATTAACTATGCATTCAAAGTTAATTCATTTCGTTAAATTTTTACCTCAACATATCGATTTTTAAGCCACATTTCCTTCCCTTAACTTGGTCCAAAATTTAAAATTTTTAATCGTAGTTTTTAACATTTAATCCACTTCTGTCATACATTAAAATGAATAATTCGATTGATATTCAAAAAATTGTCGAGCAGTCGATTTTTTAATAAATTTTTTACATTACCAGTGTGCATATAATTTTAATTTATTAATGTAATAAAAACTTGAAAATAAAATTTTTTTTTTAATTTTTGTCTTGAATTTTTATGTAATTTTATTTATTTTCAACAGTTCATAAATAAAATGAAAATAGTTGTAGTCCGACATGTTTCTCTCAGTGTAAGGGCTGTCGACTTGTAACCCTTTCAAGTCGAGCACTCAGAGGGAGTGCAACATGCATTAGAATGCCGACTGCGATGTTGACATAAAATCATGGCCGTGTCTGTCTGTCTGTCTGTCTGTCGTGTCTGGCGTCAGCTTGCCCCGGGCTCAGTTGCAACATCCCCTCGTCCCCTCTGTCCACACGCTGCAGGTGCAAAAGTGCAAAGAATGAAAGTGAAACGGTGGATGATGTCGCATTGAGTCGAGTCGAGTCGAGTCAGTCGGAGATGCAGTTGAAGTTGAAGTTAAAGTGGAGTCTGAGAATCAGGGTTAATGTTGGGGCTGGGGATGAGGATAAAGTTGAGGAGCAGCTGCTGCTTGAGTGCACTTTTTGCACTATTCAAAGTTCACAGTGGGTGGTGCATTCGTTGATTCGTTATTCGTTATTCGTAGCTGGTGCAATGTCATTGCCATGGATTCTTCTTTTGTGAAGGGGGGTCGTTTGTGGGGTTGAGGGACGCACGCGAGGCGTTCGCTTTCTTTCGTCCCATTGGGGTTGGCATTTGGAATGCATGGTGCATGTGGAACAGAAGTAAGTAATAACATTTAGTCGAGTCTGCTCGACACTCAGATACTCCGTTGCTCCATTATATATCCAAATGTGTAAGAAAAGAATATATTTTAAATAGTCAAA
>JBAMBJ010002649.1:0-36105 GCA_037043495.1 Drosophila recens | reverse complement strand
AAAACTTAAATGATTTTTAATATATATAAATTGAATACATTTACAACAGCATAACAAAATGAAAATTTTCATAAGAAACAGTAATTTTTAAAGATTAAGAACAATTGTGTGAACTTTAGCAATGATAAAATGTTGCACACAGATACTTTTTTACTCAATTCTACTATTAAATTATACAGATGTACTAAAAAAAATACATTTGTATCATGAAGATACTTATCTGCGCTATGCTAAAGATGCGTCTGTATCTGACAGATATTTTTCTGACTTACAGACATTTTAATGCAACAGACACTTTTTTTACAAGTCGCAAATATAGTAACCCTAAACTTATATTATGAAAACTGTTTGTTCGCCTCAAAAGCTGAATAATTTTAATTTAATTTAAATAGGCATAAATAGCTGACAAAAAAATGTTACCCCAAAGAATAAAACTCATTAAATTAATAATTTATTATCCGTATATGTGTTACTTTTGTCTTAATTGCAATTTTTATAAAAAAATTAAAGACTAAGAGTTTTTGTTTTTTAATAAATCGATTTGTAGCCTTATAGAGCCGACAATAGTTAAAGTTCCTCTAAAAAACACAAAACAACACTAAACGTATTTTAAGTTTTTAGGAAATGCTCAAAAGCCGGTTGAGAAAAAGTGACAGGAAATCGAAAAGAAAATTCCTTTTCAAGTCATTGGATGTATCAGAAAATAAGATCCCACAAAAAAAACCTCTTTACGAGGTAAAAGTCTAGTGACGAAAACATTTTCATGCCCCAAAATTTCTGATATCCAATTTTGTGACGAATAATATTAATTTTTACACATAAATTATTTTAAACAAAATTTTTGCATTCGGCACTGCGCAAAACAGTGAATGAATTTTATTTGGTATGAAGAATTGATACATTTTAGCGCAATGTGCCGAGTGCCAAAATTTTGTTTAAAATAATTTATGTGTAAAAATTAATATTATTCGTCACAAAATTGGATATCAGAAATTTTGGGGCATGAAAATGTTTTCGTCACTAGACTTTTACCTCGTAAAGAGGTTTTTTTTGTGGGATATCAGAAATTTTTGAATAAGACCTCAGAAATTTTGAAATTGCAATATTTTTTGACAGTATAGCTTTGTCAACTTTGATTATTGTTTGTACAAGCTGAAGCAAATTGTCTGGCAACACTGGTCCCCTTTACAAACACACATGCCCAGCGCAAAAGCTATCAGCACTCTTAAACTTTGGGTGCTATGACACTTTAATGCTGCTATCCTATTCCCATTCTAAATAAAATGTATGTATTCAGCTAACAGGTAATTTCCGCCTTACGCTGCAAGCAGTGCAAAAAGCCCTTCGAAATACCTTTTCAACGATATATAGATAGCATCTGTAGCTTCTATCGTTTGGATGCTATGGTGGTTTCAATTTTAGCGGTTTTTAGCGATTTCCCGCTAAACTAGCGATTTTTCGCAAAAGTCGTAGAGCAAACGTTTCTAGATTTTTGAACACGAACAAGTCCTCATTCAAACATTTAAGCTATCCAAACAAACAAACTGGCTGCTATGACACTTTGTTGCTGCTGCCCTATTCCAATTCAAAGTAAAACGTATATATTCAGTTAATAGGTTATATCTTCCAAACCTAACGGTAAAATTTTTTGTGTCACATATCAAAAAACGCGAAATTTTACAAACTAAAACATATTGAAATTTAAAAAAAATCGTTAGCGGCGTTTTCTCAAAAACCGCCAAAATGTGGGGGAAAATACCTTATTTCACCTGTAGAAATTTACCTGTGTACTTTAGAAAAAAAGTTAAAAGGTATGCATAACAGCCCTTCAAAATACCTTTTCAACGATATATAGATCGCATCTGTAGCTTGTATCGTTTGACTGCTATAAGGGTTTTAATTTTAGCGGTTTTTAGCGATTTCCCGCTAAACTAGCTTTTTTCGAAAAAGTCGTAGAACAAACGTTTCTATATTTTTGAACAGGAACAAGTCCTCATTCAAACATTTAAGCTAAATTAACGATTTGATCCAAACAAACAAACAAACAGACAGACAAACAGACAAACAGACAAACTGACTTTTCATCTCATTTTCGGAAGGCCCCTAAAAATTTCAAAATTAATTATTTTTTGAACCAGTGGTCCGATTTTGATGATCGAGGTGTCATTCGACGCGTATTTTTGATGAGAATTGTAAAAAATTCAACGAAAATTCAAAAAGGCTCCAACGGCCCCATTAGCTCCAATCATTTAAATTTTTCCCCTCCCACTTACACCTGTTTATCTCACGAACCAGGTGAGTTTTCAAAAGTCTTAGTATGCACATTTGTAAGTTAGGTTGATACCTTTCGATCGGTATATAA
The DNA here is from genome assembly GCA_037043495.1 of Drosophila recens. Taxonomy (NCBI): domain Eukaryota; kingdom Metazoa; phylum Arthropoda; class Insecta; order Diptera; family Drosophilidae; genus Drosophila; species Drosophila recens. Next base: position 33,743 of record JBAMBJ010002649.1, on the reverse strand, counting down.
CTCGACCTGATCGGACAGTCATAGCAAATCTTCCATTCTTCCTGTGTATATATGCTAGTCGCCTTCGCACCCTTCGTGCTGCTTTCGTCACTAGCGCGGACTGCCGTCCGCAGTGATACAGAATTTCACATATTTTACAGTGTTAGAACAATTATAAAAAACATTTCGAATTAAATGTTTTATAATATGATAAAAAGCTGCGCACGAATATAGAATCCCGATGTTTTTGTTAAATTTTAAACACTTTACTAAAAAGGTATTAATTAAAAATCATAAAGCTAAAAAATGAAATTCTAAACAAATACAAAGTATAACAATCGTTTCTATTATTTTCTTTGCGCTAGCCATTAATTCATTTGCTTGTATTAATACTGAAATGAGAATGGGAACTGGAATGGGAAATGGGATTTGACCAGGGTTGCCATTAGTCGCTGCCCCAACCGAATTTGGACATGAATGTTGCATAAGAAAAACTTTGGCATTAAAATGCCAAACAATCGCAGTTATTCACCTTATCTAAAACACACGGCCGCAGAGTGAAAAGCTAAAAACAAAAACAACATAAAGGGGGCAGCTCTGGCCACACCGAACGGGGCTTGCGGGAGGAGGGGGCAGTACAATAAAAAAATAAACACTTTTCGGCTCTAGGAGAGTCGCTTGTTGTTGTTGTTGTTGTTGTGGGGTTTAAAATTTGTTTTCTCCTCTTTTTTTTGGGCGTTTTTTATTTAATGCGCGCATTTCACACATTTCACATTTGGTGGACGTCGAAGTAAAAGGGGGCGGCATTGGGGGTGGGGGTGGGGGTTGAGGGTGGTGGGCGTGGCAGGGGTGGTCAAAGTTTTTATCGATTTGCAGCATAATATAATATAAAAGCAGAGAGAAGAGGAGAAGTGATGGCTTAACAAATATGCCTAGAGCAATGCCCATGTCAATGTGATGCGATGGACCAAAAGGGGTGCAGGAGGTGGAAGGAGGTGGAAGGGGGTGGCGAGGGATAGCCAGCGAGTGGTGGCTAAAACGGCATCGCAAAAAAAAGACAACAACGTGGAAAAAAGCGAGGAGTAAACCCAAAAACCAAGTGATTAATTCAACATATTCATATGTATATAGTTTGTGCGTGACGTGGGCGCCCCAAAAAAAGCGAAGCGAACCGCGGTCCACCCCCTGCTAGCCCCATTCCCCAACCCAACCCCGCCACTACCTACGCAACCACCTCCCCACACCGCCCCCATTCAACTCAACTGCCCTTTCCCCTACCCCCGCTAATGAGCAACATTTTGCAGCCCAACTTCGAGGCCAAAAACCAAAGCGAGAGACAAGTGAAATCGCTGGAATAGTTGAGCTGCTCGACTATTGAATACCCAGTACCACGAATGCAAATTTTTGATACACGAGATGGAATATTATGTTCGGCCGAAGATTTGATATTCTGCGAATTTGATTGAAATACCTTCAAAAAGTTTTGCGCTAGCTTAAATTTTTCCAAATTCAGCTTTTTTAATTTAAAATTTAATGATTTACCAATTTTGAAATATATGTTATAACAATATTTTAATAATTGGGGTATTCAGAAACTATGATATTTGTGTTATATGATAAATGATACACTACTGACCAAATTAATAAGTACACTCTTTCTTTTACTATAACAGCTATTGTAAGTCAAGTCTTCAAATTAAAAAATATATATTTGGAAAGGTCATCTAAATTCCGTTTGAATGATGCATAACTTTTCTTAACCCATTAAGTACCCATTGAATTATTCGAATTTTAAAAAAAAAGTCAACTTTTGAAACTTTTTTCCTCGATTTATTAAAAAAAATGTTGGGATGCACAAATATTCTTCAAACAATTTTAGGAGTGACTGCAAAAAAAAAATTTTAAAAAATCTTTTCGCTTATATTTTTTATCATTTTTTGAAAGTTGCTTAAAAGGCACTTATTGTATGAATATGACGTATACTGAACTTAACAAAAGGACTTTTATAAGTCGAAGTCTCAATAGCTCGAACTTTTTTTTAAATAATAATGATTCGAGTTAGGGAAGTTCGACTGCACTTAATTCGAGTATTATTTTTCAATTCATTCTCATCAAAAATGTTGACCATTAGAAGTCAATAAGAATATGTATCATATTCTTAAAAAATTAGTTTTGAAATGTCAAAATGACTCCTGTTTCTAACATTTTCCATCGCATTATATGGACAGATGGACGTTCTCAGCAATTTATAAGCCTGTGCTAGCTTTGGCCACTGGGCTAACAACGCACCGCGAATTTAAGCCGAAAAAGTCTGTCATCCTTTGGCTAAGGTTAGGAATGGGGTGGAAAAGGTGGAGATGGAGATGGGGGTGGGTGGATATAGGAGGTGGTGGCGCTGGTCAGTTGAAATATGAGATGTCGCTGCCTCCGTCGCTGCCTCAGTCGCGGTTGCTGCTGGCAGCGACCGCAGCTACTTTCTAATTAAGCATGTTTAGTTAGTGCGTCAAGGGGCGCAAGAGAGAGCGAGAGAGCGAGAGAGCGAGAGAGAGGGGAGCTTGGAGACCTTTGGACGCTTTGGTCAGCGGCAGGCACAAAAACATGTCAAAAGCAGAGACCCAAAACCGATGTGGAAACATTAGCAAATAAGGGCAGGGGGACGGGGGAGGGGGGAAAGTGCACACGCATGTCTAAAATATCTAAATCTCCATTCGCGCTTATCTCTCTACTCACACACACACACACACATACAGTGCTGGGAAAAATTTTAGAATCGACGAGTTACTTTGACAACTCAAACTAATTATTTAATAATATGATAAAAAGCTGCGCATGAATTTAGAATCCCGTTGTTTTGTTCAGTTTTGATTCAAAACTTTTGAAACATTGCCAATCAGTTATTAAGTAAAAGCTTTTTTCAAAATAAAACAAGCGGAAAAGGCTACAGTCGCGCTTCCGACTATACGATACCCATTACTTATTAAAATATACAATTATTTTGAGGGCATACTTTTAGGCACTTACATTGCTTAAGGCTTAAAAAAGCCATTACAACCATTCTGTTGGTCCAATCTTGTTGCGATTAAGTAGGATGATAGCTTATAATAATCGACTTGGCTGTTGTCGGAGGTCGGAGGTCGGAGGTGCGTCCTTCTCCCTTATGCAAACATTTTTACTTGTTTTTTAACGGGTATAATAATCGTTTCTATTATATTTTCCATCACCGTACATATATGCAAAAGGGGTGTGCGTGTGTGTGTGTGTGTGTGTGTGTGTGTGCGCTAACCCTTTTTGCTTTGACGTTTCGCTGAAAATGATGTTGGCAAAAAAAAAGTTTCTAATGAAAAGTTCCCCAAAAAAAAGACAAAGGGAACCCACTAAAACACCAGCTAAACAATGAGCGGTAACCAAAAAAAAGTAACACAAAACAAAATAAAATAAGAAAAAAAGAAAGGTTATCTACAGGACACCGATGATTTGATACCCTTACCGAATTCAGCTAGCTTGGTTAAAACAACTTGAGAAACAACAAACATTTGCATACTAAGCCCTGAATAATCCGAAAATCGATTCGATGACAATTTAAGAAGAATATTGTTGAATTGTAAAACACAACACCAAATGCATATTCTGTAAGATATTTTCAGTTAAAATATCTTAAAAAATAACTGGACATAAGATGAAATACATAAATTTAAAAAAACATGAAGAAGGTTTTTGTGCGAGTTTATTTTTAAATATCTATAAAAGCTGCATTTGAACAATAATTGTTGAGGAACAATGCTTTTGAATCGATGTATTCCTAGCACCCATATAAATTACACAATTGTGCATAGTTCACAGTTTGTACAATGGAATTCCTTAAGTTAAAACTTGATTTTGTACGGATGTTCTACGACAGCTGTATGATATTCTGATCCGATCAAAAAGTCGGAGATAGATTAACAAATAAAGAGACACAAAAGGCACTTCGTAAAAAATATAGAGGTAGTATTCCAATTAAAGGGTATAAATAAAAATCAAGAGTAATTTTACGTACATAAATATGTATGTATGCATGTACAGATGTATTTAGAATGTACATATATTGTATATGTAGTATGGGTTTTCATGGTGTAATGTTGAATTTAATTTCCGCTCCAACTTCAGCTAGGTTTTCGAACAATTCAGATTTAGATTTAAGCTACCCGAAACTCATTTTATAATACAACATGCATTGATGTAAGCTGTACTCGTATATACGAGTATGTAGGTACATACATATGTATAAATGTGTTCATCTATTACAAAACGCCTATGTAAATAGATGCAAGTGTACACATGTGTATGTGGTAGTAACTAGTATATATACATACATATATGTGTTACATATAATATGTATTTTTTATCAGTGTGTATGCGTTAAATATGAATATGCAAATACAACGAGCGTTGCATACTTTGAGGCGCAAAAACAACAAATTCTTGTTGATATTTTTGTTTGCCTAAGCAGCTCCATAGCAGAGCAGAGCAAAGCAAACAGAGAGCAGGCGCGGGCACATCATTAGAGCCACTGCTGCCCACTGCTGATATTCCTATCCCATTCCCATTCCCATTCCCATTTCCATTCTCCACTTTCGTTGCCAGCCGTTGCATTTATGTATGCTGAGAAACCCCTAACGACACTTGCTGTGCAATCACTTGCACGGCAATTGCATCCCTTAATAGCGCACCCTTTATATCACCCCATTCCCATTCCCATTCCCATCCTTATCCCCTTTCCCTTCCCTTCCCTTCCCTTCCCTTCCTTCCTTCCCTTTTCCACAGCAAAATCACAAGTGCAGCAGCTTTTTTGAGTCATCAGTTACATTTCCATCTTCCATCTTTCGTCTTCCATCTTTCGTGTTCCTTCTTTGTCACCGTCTCCTGTATTTGGCGTAGTTCAAGTGCAGGCTCTTCCCCTTCCCCCTCCCCTCCCCTGTCACTCCCTATTCCATCCCCTTGCAAATTTGACACATGCACAAGTACAAAAACAGAATAAAAGGTCAGAACAAAAGCGTCTCTTTTTTGAGTTGTTTTTTTTTTGTGTTTTGTTTTTTAGCTGCTGCTTCAGAATGTAGTCGACGCGTCATATCAAACCTACTGTGAGTACTGTAAATGTATACATACATACGTATATGTATATCCCTTCCTTTTTCCTTTCCCCTTCTGCTCTGTTTGTTCCTTCACTTCATATCACTTTTTCACAACTTGCACGCACATCCTCAATTCACTTTCTTCAACTGCAGCTTCAGCTTTTTGGCCCAGACCCAAAGAATACAAGGGCTTACAAGTTTGGCATTTTTGGCAATTTTATAAAAAGTAATGATTATTTATGAGCTTTATTTTGATTTCTCAATTCATGTGATTTCAGTCTGATATTTATAAAACTGCCCCAGATTTTATTTAGTTAACAAAACATTAATTTTATATATAATACATTCCAATGACATTTCCGTTGAACAATTCTGTAACATTTTCTGATTGTGATGCTTTGTTATCGATAGTATCAATAAAAGTGCATAACTACTTAGTTTGAACTTTAGTCTGCGATCCAGGCGATCCGGGTCGAGTCTCTTTTTGTTTTCAGCTACTCGTCGATTTCTATTTATTTAATTTGAAATATTTTTTTATTGGCACTGGGCATGTAACAGTCGAGCTTCTGTTGCCATCTTACTTGTTTTCATTTTTGTTCTATTCAGCTTCTTTTCCCTATTTTTCTCTTTCATTCCCACTTTGTTTGTTGTTTTCTGTTGTGTTTTTGTTGCCTTGGATGACATTTGTGCTTCAGATTCCAACTGGGCTCGTTATGAGAATTTTTGAATAGACGATGCTGCCACCTCAAACTTTCCATTTCGTTGCATTGACAAATATTTCCTTTTTTTTTTGTATGCTTTCTCCTCTTCTTCTTCTACTCTCGCTCTCTTTGTCTCATTCTCCCTCCCTCCCTCTCTCTCTCTCTCTCTTTCTCTCTTATTGCTGTTTCTAATCCAGTCCCTTCCTTATAGACATGTTTACTCCCATGTGTGTGTCTTTGCATTCATTAGCTTTGTCTCCGCATTCTTCATTCTTCATTTCTCATTCCATTTGTGTCTTCAGCTAAAAAGTTTGTTTATTTTTTAATATACATACTAACATACATGCGTATATTTTTTGTGTACCCTGTCTGTAGTTATTTCAGAGGAAACTTGGTCTCTGGTAACCCTATCCAACAAAAATGGATATGGCTAACAAAAAAAAATATTAAAGAGATTTTAAGGATTTCCTATATCTTATATCCTGGATGCCAAACGCATATCAGGTCCGTCTGTCTGTTCGATCTCAGAAACTACAAGAGCTAGAGGCTCCAAATTTAGAATGTAGGTTCAGGTTTGTTTTCGCGAATTGGTTAAGACCTATAAAAGCTTCTGGAAATATCCCAACTCGATTCGCAAAATGCGAATTTTCTTTGTCTTATACAATTTAGACCACTATTAATTTGTAAGACCTTTTCTTTACTTTATCAGCTTTTTAAGTCTAGTTTTCACAGTAAAAAAAAAAAAATGCCAGCAAAAATATTTTTAAAATTTATTGTTTTCAGTCATTCTTAGAATTGTTTCAAAAAAATTTTTGCATTAAAATATTTATTTGTAAAAAATCGAGGAAAAAAGTTGAAAAAGTAGACTTTTTCAAAAATTTGAATTTTGCAATGGGTACTTAATGGGTTATGGAAATTTTTGCATCATTCAAACGGAATTTAAACGACCTTTCGAAATATATTTTTTTCACTGTGAAGACTCGACTTACATAGCTGTTAAAGTAAAAAGAAGGTCATACGAATTAATAGTGGTTTGGGTTGTATACAAATTATGTAAAAATAAATATATCGACAATTCGATAACACAATTCTCGCGGAAGCGACTTTCGATTATTTTTATTTTTTGCGATATATCGACAACTTGATTTTCATTTTGATGACTTTAACATTTTGTTTTAAAAAGAAATCCATAATTTGTATTAATACTAATATTATACACCCTGACTAAACATGTTTTGAATTTAATACTTACATCAAGTATTTTTGATATTAGAAAGTGGTATTTTAATGCTTAATGCAAAGATGCCTCGGTTATTAGTCGCCGTGTTTTTTACCCTTGTCATTAAATGCAATTGTATTTTCATAGGCACTCGACTCACACACACACACACACACACACACACACATACACACACACACACCCACACACTGAAAGAGAAATGAAGTGCAAGTCGTATAATAGATTTTTAGCTTTTGTTTGACAAACGTTTTGTGCAAAAAGAACTTAAGTTAAAGGGGAAGTTTTCTTCATTTTATGAACTGCAATTAAATGCAAAAAGGGTTGAATAAATAAAAAAAGGGGCTGGAGTATTAGTTGCTGTATCCCCAAATCTTGATGCAAGACTCTTTTGCACTCCACATATCAATTGAGGCAACACGAAAAGAGAAAGAGAAAAATGAGAAAAAAGTGAAATCTTTTGGGAAACACGGGCAGGAAGTGTAACGAGTCTTTTGCACAGCTCATCAGCAAAAATGGGGTTAAATTGCATAGAATTCACGAAGTTCACACACACACACACACACACACACACACACACACACACACACAACACAAACAAAGAGCAGCCCCCAAATAGTCGAGAAAAGTCGTCGCTTTGTTTTTGTGACGCACTTAACACGGCGTTGGCGTTGGCGACATGCACTTGAATTGCATACTCACATATGCATATACATATGTACACACACACACACACACACACACAGCAGAGAGGGCAAGAGAGAGATATATAGAGAGAGAGGGGGAGATTTGCACAGTTAGATGCACTAGACAGACACGAGACAAAAACGAAACCCAGACGCTTGTCTAACCCTAAACTTCCCCAGCCACCCAACCACCCAGCCCCCAGCTCCCAACCCCCCTAACGGTAAGCGTTACCCTACACTGAGCGAAAACCCCAGACACAATAAAAACTTGATGACTCCACACCAAAATTTAAATTACCACAATGCTGAAAAAAGGTTTCGAAAACCAAAAAATAATCTTTTTAAATATTCTTTCTTTTAATTGCAAGCCATTTAAGAGAAATGTACAATACAAATTTAAAAAACAATAAATGCAAAATACACATGTAAATGTTGACAAGATCCAAATAAAATTCAAGCATTCATAACTTTAGTAGGATTAGTATTATGTTCAAAGTTTAGCCTCTAAATTAACTATGCATTCAAATTTAATTCATTTCGTTAAATTTTTACCTCAACATAAGCCACATTTCCTTCCCTTAACTTGGTCCAAAATTTAAAATTTTTAATCGTAGTTTTTAACATTTAATCCACTTCTGTCATACATTAAAATGAATAATTCGATTGATATTCAAAAAATTGTCGAGCAGTCGATTTTTTAATAAATTTTTTACATTACCAGTGTGCATATAATTTTAATTTATTAATGTAATAAAAACTGGAAAATAATAGTTATTTTAATTTTTTTCTTGAATTTTTATGTAATTTTATTTATTTTCAACAGTTAATAATTAAAATGAAAATAGTTGTAGCTCGACATGTTTCTCTCAGTGTAAGGGCTGTCGACTTGTAACCCTTTCAAGTCGAGCAGTCAGAGGGAGTGCAACATGCATTAGAATGCCGACTGCGATGTTGACATAAAATCATGGCCGTGTCTGTCTGTCTGTCTGTCTGTCTGTCTGTCGTGTCTGGCGTCAGCTTGCCCCGGGCTCAGTTGCAACATCCCCTCGTCCCCTCTGTCCACACGCTGCAGGTGCAAAAGTGCAAAGAATGAAAGTGAAACGGTGGATGATGTCGCATTGAGTCGAGTCGAGTCGAGTCGAGTCGAGTCAGTTGGAGATGCAGTTGAAGTTGAAGTTAAAGTGGAGGCTGAGAATCAGGGTTAATGTTGGGGCTGAGGATGAGGATAAAGTTGAGGAGCAGCTGCTGCTTGAGTGCACTTTTTGCACTATTCAAAGTTCACAGTGGGTGGTGCATTCGTTGATTCGTTATTCGTTATTCGTAGCTGGTGCAATGTCATTGCCATGGATTCTTCTTTTGTGAAGGGGGGTCGTTTGTGGGGCTGAGGGACGCACGCGAGGCGTTCGCTTTCTTTCGTCCCATTGGGGTTGGCATTTGGAATGCATGGTGCATGTGGAACAGAAGTAAGTAATAACATTTAGTCGAGTCTGCTCGACACTCAGATACTCCGTTGCTCCATTATATATCCAAATGTGTAAGAAAAGAATATATTTTAAATAGTCAAACAATTCTACATACACTGGCGAACATATTTATTGGCACAGCAAACATTTTGAGATTTGGGGGCTTAATTGTTCCCCTATCGTTAACATATTGGTATCAATGGAAAGGTCATTTAAATTCCGTTTGAATGATATAAAACTTTCCTTAACCTATTAAGTACCCTTCAAAAATTTCGAATTTATGTAAAAGTCAATTTTCAAAACTTTTTTTCTCGATTTTTTACCAAAAATTTTTTGATGCAAAAAAATTCTTTAAACAATTTAAGGATTTAAAAAATGATCATTTTAACCCCTTTTTCCTACTTTTTACATAAAAAGTGCCTTTTTAGCAATTTTCAAAAAATTATAAAAAATACTAGCAAAAATATTGAAAAATTTTTTTTGCAGTCACTCCTTAAATTGTTTAAAGAATTTTTTTGCATCAAAAAACAATTTTTTAATTAAGGAGACTACTTATCTTTATTTTTGATGATGGATTGATATGGTCATATATTCCACTTAATTTTTTGTATTTGGATATTTTTTGTTTACTATGCAAAATTCGCTAATATATGTGCAAATGTACGTTAACCTCAAATCGACTTCCATTCTTTGTAACGGCCGCAACGGAACTTTCAGCAAGCCTAATTTTTTTTCAAGAACAGTAAGGCTTTTATCGTTAAATAGGTTTAAGAGTACTTTCAATGAAATGCATTTTTCAGAAAATTTCATTTAAATTTACCAATCTGAACGGGAGCTGTATCAGTTTCAACATGAAAATTTGCGTGCAAATGTATGTAACGTTCGCAACTCAGGATTAGCCCATATGCGAGTATTTCAAAAATAATGGGTACGAATTAAAATTGAACAAAACATTAGATTATTAAATACAACTTTTCCTTAATCCGAATTCAGCTCTCCACTAACATTAAAAATAAATTTTTAATGATTCATTAAAGATGCTTCCCGAAACTTATACATTTGTTTATTTTAATGTGGTGAAAAAAATACTCATAACTTAACACAAAACAAAAATATATATATATATATATATATATTTTTATATACATACAAGTAACTACATGGAAAAACAATATATTTTTGGTCACATTTTAACAATTTGTAATATTTTTTATTCTGCTTGAATTCTTGCAATATTTGCAAACAATTAAACAACAAATAAAACATCTATGAAAATACCACATAAAAACATTTAAATTGCATACAAATAATATCAATAACTAAACACGATAACTAAGTACCGCATTCAACTATTGTCCATATGTGAAAATTGGTTGTCAAAATCTATGAATCTGTCTAAATTCCCCGATTAATCGAAAATTCGACTTATGCGTATTACACTCGTGGATGTAAGTATCTACCTCTGTGTCGTCACTTACCAAAACATAACGGTAGGAGCACTCGGAGTAGTCAGAGCATAGTTGATATAATACCCAAAGTCATAAATGAAATTATTAAGCAGTTATGGCGATAATCACACATGAAGGTTTTGTAGACAAATTTTGCCCACTGGATGTACATATGTACTTTTTATTGTTAGATTGCTAGCATTATTCACAAACTGATTGTACTCCTGTAAACCTGTGAGTCGAGGGTATAAAAACTGATGTAATGCAACTTGGACTTGAACGATTCCAATGCCAATATCGTTCTCGTTCTCGTTCTCATTCTCGTTCTCGTTGTTCTCGTTGTCGGTGAAAGGTGCAAAAATTACTTCAAGCTGTGGTTTCAGCTTAAGTGGAGGATGCAGGAACAGGAACAGGAGGAGAAGGGCTTGAGCAGGAGGCACTCGAATCCGAAATCCGCAATCTGCAATCTGCAGTCTCCAATTGTAACCCCATCAACATGAACGCGCGAAAAGTGAAAGCTGCTCGAGAAAGGCGTTGTGGTTGAGTGGTTGACTGAATGTTTGGGTGGCTTGGGTGGCTGAGACAGAAACAGAAACAGAGATGAAGACAGAGACAGAAAGAAATGGAGACAAGCCATCGTTACCATAAAAACCAATGAAATTTCGCTTAGGCTCGCTGCGTGCTGCGCTTTACGACCAGAGTCCCCAAGAGGCTTCCAGTCGCAGTCTTTCTCTTCTTCTTCCTCCTCCTCTTCCTCTTCCTCCACCTCTTCTTTTCTGCTTCTTCATTGTCGTCGTCGTCTTAGCCGCAGTTTTAGGCAACTGTAAAACCTTGAAATAAAAGCCAAAACGCACTAATGTCCTTAACGGCAAAACGTTTCAAATTGGACGTCGTTCAAATAAAGAAAAACTAAATAAAATAAAAATACAACGGAAAGAAACAGAAGACTAAATGCTCTTGAAGATGAAATACATGGCAGCTCATATCCATACACAGTTCTTTGCAAAAACGGATTATAAAATTTAGACGACACATAATAAAAGTCCAAAAGTTAAATTACTTAAATAAAAAAAAACACATTCATTGTAGAATAATTGAAAAAACCAAAATTTATTTTCTTTATTAACTTTTGTCCTCACAATTCTCATAATAAGGAACATTTATTATCTGATTATTTTTGAATAATTGTAATAATTTTAGATTATTTCTGATTTTTTGTAATCACAACTTTTTCAACAGTGAATTTTATAGTCACTACAATTATTTCCAAAAATAATCTAATTGATAAGTAATTCTAATCGAAATTCAACAGGTATGACATGACTAGGGATGGCAAAAATAATTCATTAATCGATTATTGAATCATATGATTAATTTAAGCTACGCGATTATTAATTGCAATTAATCGACGACAAATAAAAATAATCGATTAATCAAATGATTAATTTTTGTTATAGTTTTTTAAAATATTACAAAAATTAAGAACAATAATAAATTGCCCAAAAAATATAAATACAGTGGCTCACAGCTTAAAGTATGCAGGTCAAATTTTGACATTTAAGGCTTATTTGAGCCGTTATCGTTAACATACATATTTTCATCAATGGAAAGGTCATTTAAATTCCGTTTGAATGACACAAAACTTTCTTTAACCCATTAAGTACCCTTCGAAAATTTCAAATTTAACTTTTTCAACTGTTTTCCCCGATTTTTTACAAAAAATATTTTGATGCAGAGTATTTTTTTTTTGGAATAAAATCTCCAAGTGTGTTTTCCTGAAAAAATGTTGGCAACGACGCGATTATTTTATCGAATAATCGATTAGTGTTTCAATTAATCGCAATACATTTTACGATACAATTAAATCGCCAATGGAAGCAAAATAATCGATTATTGTGTATCATATGATTAATCGTGCCATCCCTAGACATGACACACAGAATATCAACAAAAAAAACATTAATGAACAGCAAAAATACCAAACTTTACTCGTTCTTCAAACACTCAAATACATTTTTGGTATTTTTAAATTTTTTTGAAACTGAAATTTACTGAATTCTTTGAAGCTGTGATGCCTTTTAGTAAGTGTATTCGCGAAAGAGAATAAAACAAGAGAAAACTTTGTTGTCGATTGTCGGCCATGCGGGCTCTCTGTGGGTGAGTGGGCAATGCCACATGCCACATGCCGCAGGTGCCGCCACCTCCAGTGCCACTTCCAGAGGCAGTTGAGGTCTCATATGCGCTGTGGCGGCGACACAACTTTTTATTCTTTTGTTTAGAATAAAAATATAAATGTGCACGTGTTTTGGCAATGGCCTGCGTTTTTAGTGGTGGCAAACGCATCATACGCAACACTCATAGAATCGCGGATGGGAGACTGGAAAGTGGGAAGTGGTGAGTGGGGAGTGGGGAGTGAGGAATCAGCGGGGAAAGGAGCAGGCAACTGCGGACAGTGGACAGGGACTCGCTGGGGTTGTTCGGTTGTTGTTGGCGCAGTTAAATTTTAATGTTGCTGCCATATCGATATGCGTATGTTACATGAATCTGCCCCAGCCTGCAGAAATAACAATTTTAGCATCGGGCTACGTGCCAAAGATGCTGCTGCCGCTGCCGCTGCCTCAGCCGTTGTCGCAGTCAGCGTCGCAGTTGCTCTAAAGGTTTATTCTATCTGTGACAGGTACCTCAAACGAAGCCCGAATATTTTGTTTTTAGAATGACAAAATCCAAAAAGGCTAAGATTACAATTAAGTATGAAAAAAAATGCATAAGATAAGAATTTCAACTATGTAAATAAAATAGCATGTCAAGTACAATAACAAGAGGGAACGGTTATAGTCCAGTTTCCAACTAGAGGATACCCGTTACTTATTTAAAAAATATAAAAAAAATGTATTGCATACTTGTAGACACTTACATTGCTTGAAACTTAAAAATGCCATTACTACCGTTCAGTTTTGACGATCTTGGTGCGATGAAGATGACAGCTTATAACAATATATACCGTTAAAATTGTTTAATCTTTGTGTTTTCAAATAACATGTTTTCCTAGATCATCATCGTTCTGACTAGAGATGGGCACGGGCCGGGCCGGGCTTCGTGTCCCGCGGGCCTCTTCAAAAAATCACCGGGCTTCGTGGATGCAAATCTGAAACGGTCTTTTTTTCGTGCGGGCCCGGGCCGAAGTATAAAGCCCGAAGCCCGGTAGGCCCGAAGTCACGATTTAACACATACTTTTCAAATCGCTTGATAACAAAATTTCTGTAACAATATTTCTTCTGGTACGCAGAAAAAAGAGCAAAGAAAAAGTTTAAGACTCTGCTTGCAAAAAAGGGCTAAAAAAAAAATGTAGTATCTAAAGAAAAATAAAGAAATAATAATTTTAAAAAAATTTTTTTTATTTAGTAACATCGGGCCGGGCCTCTTGAAAATTTGATCGGGCCGGGCCTGGACCGGGCCGGGCCGGGCCTTGAGAAGGAGGCCCGTGCCCATCTCTAGCTCTGACATTTTAATCGCAAACATCTTTTTTCTTCGTTACTTTAGACAAATTGGTGGCTGCATGTCAGCTTCTCCATCGCCGACGAGCATACACTTACAATAATACATATATAATATACCAATTAGCATATGAAAATATATGTATAATGTTTAATTTTTTTAATAGTTATTGTAATACTAAATCCACACTATAAGTCTACACATTCTAAAAGTTAAGCGCCATCTTCTAAATCGCTCCCCTACTAAATATATTATTCTTTATATTGAAACTATATAGGAGTATCTATGGTTAATATAATATTATTTGACATAGGATGGGCGGTGACTTAGTCGGAGACTACCTTCTACCGTCTAGATGAAAAAAGATACATTTTTATTTTGTAATTTTATGTAGAAATTCGAGAAGTTTTTCATTTCCCAAGCTTTTATCGAGCATACACATTTTGCAAAAGCATCAGGAGTTGCAAACTTTGAAGCTCTGATCAAAAGCTACTTGGTGTCTGTGCTTACGTCAAAAGCTCCAATCTTATTTAAATTAACGCCAAACTTTGTCCACAAATTTATTTCGCAATAGCTTTAATATCCTGTGACCAAAAAACTGACTAAAAGCTTTTATCATTTGGTAAGCTTTGCATAACATTTCCAAATTCAAAAATAAGCATAGAAAAAAACGATAAAATAAGCAATTTTAAAAAAACTTTTAGAGTAGAAATAAATATTTCAAGAAAATACATTTCTTTACTGGCTGTTCTGTTTATACTTTTCTGAAACTTTAACATAATTAGGGTACTCAGAAACTCTGATATTTGTGTTATTTGATAAAGTGATATACATATGTTGTAATGACAACAAACACACAGAAAATATTTTATCACACCAAACATGCCGTGGGATATTTATACAAAATTTGTCATATTGATACAAAATTGCATATAGAGAAAGGTTGCCAGACTGTTAAAAGTATCTAGCGAAATATGGACACACTGAGGCTGGTATTGGTATTGGTTGTAAAAGTCATAAATTTGTCACTTTATAAATTTATCATAGTTTCTGAATACCCTAACTATTAAAAAGTAGTGGGAAGAGCAAAGTGCGCATTCAAAAATATTTTACTGAAAATCACTCGATTCAAATAATCTCTGAATTTCTATTATATGAAATTATATGTTTGTATACCAAATCATGTTTTGATTAAAATAAATCACAATATTTGGTTGTTTTTTTTTTAGAAAAGGGATGTTTTATTGATTTAATTTTAAATATATATTTTCTTTGCGAGTTAATTCAAGCACATTTATGTCTACACGGGCTGCGTTTTCGATTTATGCAGTATATGTTAGTATTGTAGGTAGTATCTATATGCATATACATTGCATGTGTGTGTGTTTGTGAGAATGTACAACATGCATCATGTCAACTCTATATATATATACATATATATTAGGGTGTCCCATATTTCTGCAAGGTTATTATTTTTAAACGCATACGTGCTAGTTCTGTTCACTTGGTCCGAAAGCACTTGGAAATAAATTATTACCTCAATCGGAGTATGATAACCAGTGCAAACTTGCATCGGAAAATTTACAAACTATATGGAACAAGTGCTTTAGGACCAAACGAACAGAATTAGCCCGTATGCGTTTAAAAATAATACTTTTCGATTCCGTTAACGAGTATTTCAACTTGTGGCTAACAGTGCTTGCAGTCGTCTTATCAGTGAGTACTCAATTGGTGTCCTGTACACAGAACACTCTAGGATAAACACATATACATATATACCTACATGCATATACTTATGTATAAGTACTATATACATATGTACGTATCAGAGACGGGCCAAATTAACTTTCTGTTTTTTTCTCATGCATTTTTCATTTCAATAGCATAAAAAATATTTGTGATATTGGATAACACATTTCAAATGAAATTAGTTTTGATTAGAATTGACAATTTATATGTAATTTAAAATTTTTTTGGGCATTAAAAACTTGAATGAATGCTTTATTTAATTTGCATTGAAAAACAAAAGTTTAAAATGTTATAAATATAAAAAAGAAAATACAAACAAGCAATAAAAATCAAAATAAGTGTTGGAAAAAAGACGATTACACCTCGAAGTCATAATTAAATTTTATGCTTGACCGAACCGAAATTAACCGTTATGCATGAATCGGTTATTTAGGATTTATTGTTACTTCGATTGGAACAAATTTGGTTTTTCTGTTTAGACATAATAAAAAAGTTGTATTGTGGTTACGGTTTCAGTTGCGGTCACCAATTTTAATCGGTTAATACCGGTTAACGGTTACGGTTTTAATCCCAAATCAAAAATATTTAATGCCAAAGGGAAATATTTAATTCAATCGATAAAATATCAATTCTTTTAAAACATTTGTCATTGACATTACGTTTCTCAATGCTAATGAACAATTAACGATTATGATTAAAGGCACAACTCTGATGTATATGTATGTACATATGTTGTGCATTTGTTGTCGACAATTTGAATATTGCATTTTGTTTTTATTTTTGGGGATTGTGGATAACTTTAAATTTGGTTGTTTGTCTGATTTGGAAGTGGAAACATGTACATTTATATATTCTTATTCTTGTCTGCAATTACAAGCTAATGTAAAGGGTTTTTTCATGCTCGTTTGAGTTTAAAAAAAAAAAAAAATTTAATTGTAAGCATTATTCTAACTTGCACTTAGATAAAAAATAATTCAAAATTGAATACAAAATGGGTTACGAGTACTTAGGTGGCGACACTTTTGATTCGTTATTTTTTTTTTTCGTTTTTGTTTGTTTTGTGTATAAATTAGTTTACTTTTAAAATTATATACATATATATATATATATATACATATATATATAGAATTAATAATGTGTAACTCTAGCTTAAATTTCATTTCATTTCAAATTTTCCATTCTCCATTCCCATCATTTAATTTTGTTTTTTTTCTAGTGCAATTTCACATTAAATTCAGTCGTGATTTAAAATATTTCTTCACTTTTAGTTGATTTTCTTTGATTTGCATTTGCATTTACATGTTTTTGTTTTTTTCATCGTTTTAAATAAAGCTCAAGGTAAGTAATACACGCATAAATATTATAAATATTTTCCATTTGCATTATTTTGTTTATTATTTATTTGTTATCAAGTATTATTAATTATTAATTATCAGACATAAATGCAGCTCGAACTTAATATTGTAAAATTCAGTTATTCCGATTTGTCGATTCTTTTCTATTTTCCAGACAAATGTCTTTTAGTTTTCCATTCGAACTTTCGAAACGCCGAAAACCAAGTGTTATTCATAAGTTATATAACAATGTCAATGTGTGTGTTTAAGTTAATGCGTTTAAAATATATAAATTTGGATAACCCAACAAATGCTAACAATTTCAATCAATTCATATTTCATATATGTATAATTAATTAGATGACACATTAACTAGATGATTTTCGAAATTCGCTTTGTCCTGATAGTCAATATACAATAATACCAATAAAATTAATTACAAATTACAAATTTGTCTTCCTTGTTTTGTGATCTAATTAAAATCGCAATTAAAATAAGGACTATCCTCAATATATAAGATATAGGGGTGCCACAGAAATCGCTTTGCTTGAATTTCACTTAAATTTCATACAAAATTAAGTGAAATTCAAGCGAAAGCGATTTCTGTGGCACCCCCGATAATATATATATGTATATATATTATTGCATTGTGAATAAAAATAGTATTAAATATATTTAGAGTTTTCAGATGAGCGTTAATCTGCTTTTTGTGTGTTTGTGTCTTCGGCGTTTTTTAACTTAATTGTATTTCATTTTCATTGTACAACGGTGGCCAAAAGTATTTTGGCATCCTTAAAAGTGAATTCCACTCAAATTTTGAACTTAGTTCATGTATGGAAAGGTCTTTTTATTTCCTTTTGAATGATACAAACTTTCGAATTTTTGTTAACGTCTACTTTTTAACTTTTTTCCTCGAAAAAATGTTTTGATGCAAAAAGTTTATTCAAACAATTTTAATAGTGACTTTTAATGAAAGTTTTGTATCATTCAAGAGGAATTCAAAAGACCTTTCCATTGATGCCAAACTTTACATAAACTAAGTTCAAAATTTAAGTAGAATTTACTTTAAAGGGTGACAAAATACTTTTGGCCACCGCTGTAGGCACAATAAAAACAGCTTAGCAGCTAAAAGTACAATTATAAACGTTTCATTACGTTGGATCCTAATGTTATTCCTATGTATGTTGTATTATAGAGATATTCAATAATTAATTAATTCAAAGTTCTTTTCCTTCAGTTAACAACGTTTCTATTCCTCAGGAGTTAACAATTTCGCATAATTTCCAATTATTAAACTATGTTACAAAGTGATGAATAACACTAAAAGTTGCAAAATTACTTTTACATGTTTTTTTTTAAACTTTGTATCTTGTGCGCTATTTTGACTTTGAAATTCAGAAAAAAGGTTTATGGGTTTTTATTAAAATCCCAAGTAGAATTGTAAAAATAATCTATTTTGATCAGTTGCCTATGCAAAACCAGAAAGCTAATTGAATTTAATGTCGCCTTTGAGCTGAGCCCTGTTTTTTTTTTGTAGCAATTTGTTATTCTACTTTAATTCGCTTATTATAGTTGTAAAATCAAAAAAAATAATTATTGAATATCCCTACATTATTCAGGTTCTATTTTTTATTGTTTGTTTTGCTTTTGTTTTCAGTTTAGTTATTTATTCTAAATGTGTTTTTCTGTATTTTGTAAGCATCTATGCATCTTCTGGTGCCTTTGCTATAATTTTCTGCTTAGTTTATTTGTTGGATATACACGTATTTTATTTTATTTTATTTATTTAGTAAACTTAATTGTTGTTTGTTTGCTTCTCTGTTTTTGTATTTTTATTCATTAATTTTTAGCCAAAACAATGCTGGCGGTGTTTTTGGTGCTTGATCCACATTTAATGCATTTTTTAATTCTTCAACTTCATCTCGATCTCTATCATCATCAACTTCAATTACATCGACTCAACAACTCTTAATTTAAGCGTAATATCGCACCCTTCAAATGCGGAAGGCAAAAAGGGAAGCCAACTGAAGAGAAATACATCAAAGTATATCGCATAACTAAGTTCAGGTATACATACAATATATACTATATATAGTATAGTAATCATATATTATATATTGAGTTTAGATCACTTGAAGAGCGCAGTGTTGTGTTCATTTCTGTTCCGAACGAGTTTTCTACTTGCTTGTGATTTATCGTGAGTCTAAGCATTATTATTAAAATATTCAAAAATAAGTCCTACTTTCTTATCTAATTGAAAATTAGAAAAAATATACGAAATAACAATCCAATTTCAACTTTTATTTCAAAATCTTAGTATAACACGTTTTTTCAATTAACAATTTTCTTGTGCATAAATTTAAAACATAAATTGAGTACACCAATACCTAGTATTATCAAAAAAACAAAATACCGACAAATTTATTCAAGTAATTTTTATATTTTAAAATCTGCATTTAACTTTTATTTTCCAGTTATAGTATAAAAAATTCAAAATAAAAATTAAGTGCACTTTAGTATTTTTCATTTACGTTTTTCTTGGTATTTTTCCATATGTTTTCAAATAATTTTGTTTTCTTGATATTTTGGCATCTGCATTAAATTTCTATCAAATAAAATTTTTTTTTTTAAATTTGAAATCAGAGTTCTACCAAGATTTTCAAATAAAAATTGGATCTAAATTATTTTTTCGTTATATTTTCACTTGAATCAACAATAATGCCGGGTTTACACTGCGTCACATACTGTCACAGCTTACAGTCACAGTGCCTCTGTGCTTCATCTGGAGCCTTAGCATTCAATAAATTTTAATAAATCGAAAAACTAAATTGCATATTTTTCGAGTCTATCGGGTTTTGATGCCATAGATGCAGAACTGTCGAATTGTCACAATGCTTTGTGACAGTCTGTAACGCAGTGTGAACCCGGCTTAAGAGTCAAAATTATTATATGTGACAAGAATTGAAAACAAAAGTCTGTTCAGTGATATTCTTTTTGATTCAGACAATGCGTTTTGGTTTGATTTATTTTGTGATCCCTGGATTTGTGGAATATCGAGAAAAATAATCGATTAATCGGGCTTGGTTTTCAAAATGAAAAAAAAAAATATCACCTAACGTATGCGGAATGAAATACGAACAAAATTGAACATGTTCTCAAAAAGTTCCCATAATCGACAGCGCAAAACAAAACTCACTATAATTAATGGTACTACTTTAGCATGTATAGCATCAAAAATTAGATTTCTAGATAATGCACAGTCGCGGTAATGTCTCTGAGCACAGCAGACCGTCGAAAATTGATTTGCACATATTGCGCAAATAACCAATCTTAGCCGAAAAATTAAATTTTTCAATACTTTTCTGCTATGGGCTTCAAGGAAACTTTTATTTATAAGATAATTTCGGATGTTTAAAATGCAAAAAAAATGGAAAGAGCCCCTGGATCCGGAAAAAAATTTCCATTGCAGTAGTTTTAAGTTAGAGCCAAATAATAGACTGAAATTGTGGGTCGCACATATAAATCGAATCGTGCGTTTGCCAAAAAATACAAAGTGAACGACAAAACGGTGAAAAAGTATTTAAAAGACATTGGAGTGATGATATGTTATAAAAAAAACCGTTCCTTAAGTCACAGAAGTACAGAGAGAGACAATTAAACTTCGGCTACGTGCGCTTTCTAGAAATTTGTTTTCTGCGAGCAGTTTAAAGATTTGCATAATGGATAATGAGACGTTTTTCACATTGGAGGGTCACGAGTGGACTCCGACTTAAGGACTTAAGGCAGGATTGGCTTTGAAATCGCAAAATGACAAGGACAATTGTCTTCCGGCGCTTAAAAAATGTATTGATAAGTATTATGAGAATGATATTACGGTGTTTTTCCCGACTTAGCGTCTGCTCATTATGCCAGAACAACTCTGAAGGCTCTTGACCACTTGATCACTGATTTCCTGCATAAGCTGCAAAACCCTCCAAACGTGCCTCAGTTAAAGCCCATGGAAAAGTTTTGGTCAAATATGAAAAGAAATGTTTGGAGTAAGGAATATAAGCCACAAAACATCGACTGTTTGATATTAAAAATCAAAAGAGAGCTTGCTAAAATGGGTACAAAGGGAATTCAGGAGGCTATGCGCAAGGTACCCTCAAATATGAGGAAGGCAGATCGCTATGGTCATGAATATTTTTTGTAAAATAGCTTATAGTCTAATTAAAAACATATCAAAAATTGAAGTTGGTCGGACTTGAGATACATTTTTTATTTGTATTACAACAGTTGTTCGTATTTCATTCCGCATACGTTAAACTTCCATTAGAATAATTCATGAGAATTTTATGCGTTCAATGTGTTGTATATTTACAAAAGAAAGATAAAGCTTAATCACTACTGCAATCGAAATGATGAGAAATGCAATGAACAGAACAATGATGAAATCAAAAGCTATTCGTCAAATGATCCAGTTTCCGGGAACTGAGCATGAGATTGAAGTTTCAACTTCTAGATGGGAAGATAACACTATTCGACGAATTGATGCTATGTTTCAACCTATAACCAAAGCATATGATGATATTATATCAGTTATACTACCAAAGATATCGCTTGATTCTGAGCATATTTGGAATATTGTTCTTGATGAATTATCCGTTTCGTTAAAAATAACGAAAGTTCCGATTCAAGAGAGAGAGCGAAGATTCGATTTATAAGCTTTACACTATACTTGTTCAGCAGAGGAGTATCGTCTATTCAAATCCAAGGTAATCAAAATAGTTGGCGTGTTAATGGAAATTATTGATCGATATTTTCAAGGAGCTAGAGATCGCGCAATTAATAAGCCTGATTTTAACTATCCAATGAGTATACTATTGCGTTCAACGAGTGGAGCCAAGATACGTTTTCTTGAGGATATTTTGAATTGGTATATAACAATTGGTGCTCAGACGTATTTTGATGTGGTTTCAAGTATTATTATGAACGGAGCTTATACTTTTCAATCATTGATGACTACGGGTTTCTTGCTCATTAATCAGTCTACTGAAAAGAAGATTCGTGGTGCAGTTTTACTTTCAAGCGCTCAACGAAAGAAGCAGTTATCAAGTGAGGGAAATCAGACGAAGGGTGAGATTTATTTCAAGTCGGGACTTACCCTATCATATAGTCGACAAGCGCGTCTTCAAGTTATGAGGAAACAAGAACCAATGGTAACCGCTAGTGATTATGCAGATATTCAAGTATTAACTGATGACGCGGCGTTATTAAATGATGATCTTTTTAGTGTGCAGAAGACTCCGAATCGGCAGATACGAACGTCAACGAAGCCTCGCTTTTACAAGAATGGATGTGGTTTACAGGTTGATGAGTTGATTATGGAATTTGAGGGTTTCCAAGAAAATATCAAAGTAAGGACCGCTTTACAAAGTTTTGAGACTTCAGCTCCCCTCTCAGTGATTAATTTGTTGGACTTAATGGAGTTGGAGGAAGTGAGTGTCTTGGTTAAGAAAGTTGAATCTTATGTAAATTCATCTTTGCTTCCATCAGTAGAGGCTCGAATCAGTAAAGTTGATGAATTTCAAGATGAGTGTGTTCATGCCCAGATAGTGCAAACGTTTGGAGTCATCTTATGTATTTGCGATAGAAGTCTTGGTGATAATCCAATGTACTCCTTACTTGAAATGATTAGTAGAGAGGAGAACTTTTTCGTATCCTTAGACATGATTGTGAACTCTACTAAGGCTCTGTTTTCTTAGGAATGATGATGCTTACCTCCTTTAATCAAGATTCAGTGCTCAATTCAGATTGCATTAGAAGTTAGCTTAAGGGTCTTTTGTAAACGAAGGACGCATCTTAGTAGTTAAAAAAAAAAAAAATTATTGTTAATAACCAATGTGATTTACGATGTTTAATGATTAACTGATTGACTGAGTGTCTGACCGATTGATTGATTGATTGACGACGTTTATATTAATGCTTTCATGATTTCCGAATTTGTTTTCTTGTTTGGTTGAGTTTTAATTGAAAACAGCACTGCCATTAAAAAATAAGGCTTAGATCACGTTAGGCTTAGGTAATAATTATTCTTATTATTGTATAGGTATAAATATTGTTTTGTATTTATTGTTGTTCATGTTGTTATTGTTGTTGTTATTGTTGTTTTTCATTTTTCAATTGATGTTGTGCTTGCTTGTGGTTGTTGTTATTGTTGTTGTGCCATGATGTTTAATGATGGAAATTACTTTACATTTTTGGGGGGCGTTTTTAAATTCCAAGACTGCAATTAGACAAAGAAAGTAGGAGAGAGAGAAAGATAGAAGAAAGGAAAAAAACAGACAAAAATTTCAATTAATAGGCCATCAAATAATAAAGTTTATAACAAAATTTACAAAATATGTATGCAAATATTCCAAGTATTTATCAGTGGTTGCCAATAACACTTCTAACATATATACTTCATTCAAATTGTCTGCTCAAAACTCAAGTTATTTATTTTTTTTTTAAATTATCTGGATAAGTTATATCGTATTTCCTTGCGTCTTTTGCGATCTCTGATAAATTCTGAAAGTTGTGCGTGTGATGAATTGAATTGTTAATTGTAGATTGCTTGAATTTGATTTGTTCAATGTCGACATATTAACTGTAGGCTTAATATCTATGAACAATTGATAATTGTTAATGCATCTGTTTAGATGTAATTGTGCGCTTATTGCGAGTATTATCATACATACATACATATAATACTTATATTGTGTCTATATATGACAATCTGTTTGTTGGTGGGCAAAATACACACTTAATTCAAATGGAGGCTAATTAGAATGCCAACTCGTACAAACATACGTTGATAATAGACATATCAGTTTATCAGCTAATTAATTAATGACTTGACTTGCTAATTTATTGGCGATGTCAACTGGCAAATGGCCTGATTGGATCAATATCAAGTGCACACAAATTATATACATATGTAAATCAATTTAATATCAGACAGAGACAGATAGTGGCTAATACTCGATGCAGATAGAGAGAGAGAGAGAGAGATGTATAGATAAATGCAGCGCTCTCTCTCTCTTGTCATTTCTGTGCTTACATTCGGGATCCCTTCTGTTGAAGAACCTTGGCGCGATCATTGAGTTCCAGTTCCCGTCCAACTGTCGAGCCGCATTCCTTGGACACGACACAAAGGAACTCATTGTTCTCGAATGGACCATAGTTTGAGTATTGCATCCCGACGGTTATCAGCTGCTCAAAACGCCAACCATCCGACAGTGTTGAGATCATCTGAAGCAATCAAAACAAATCGATATCAATATCAATATGAATATTAATCAATATACATTCGACTAGCAGTATCAAATAGGTTTCCGAGAACTACAAACAATTTTTAGATATGAATACAAAAACAAATAATTTAAATGTTGTTAAAAGAAAGAAGTAAACAAATGTCTAGTATTTTAGAAAGAAAAACAAACATAGACAAACAAAAAACTAACAAAACATTAAAAAAAAAAGAAAGAAATTAAGCCAAGAATAATATTTTGAGTAGAAAATATCGCATAAAATCTATTCTTGAATTTACTTTTGAATAGCAATATATATTTTTATTTTATTGTGTGTTGTTGTGAATAATATTTGGAGTACAAAAATTCGAATAAAACAAGAATTTGTATTTTATTTTTATCTTTTTTATGTGTGCAAAGTTTAAAATCAAAAATATTTTATAAACAATTGCGCGAGTTTTGAATAGAGTATTTGTGATTTCTTGGTAATATTTCGCAAAACTGATGCTGGAAATAAGGAACAAGGAGATTACCTGTGTGAGCTCCTGTTCGCGGCATTGCAGGACACGATAGACGCGCTTCTTGTCCGCATGTGGTCTCTGCATAGGAGGAAGAATAACATTAAAATAAGTATTTATTAAATTGATGTAGAGATGAGAACTCACCTGATCTCTGTGACTGATGCACTCCTTGAGCAGGGCGATCAATTGCGTGACATTATAGAATTCGGCCTCCTCCAGGACACCCTCCTCGGAGACGCCGTCGAGGACGAGTTTGCCATGTCGCAAATAGTTGAGAACGGGCGCAAAATACTTGGGGTCCCTGTCAATTAAATAGGCGCCAGTTTCATCCTGTCAAATGTGAAACAAAAATGTCAGTCAGTCAATCAATTAGTCAATCACAATTACAATCACAATGACATTGTTATGACAAATACAAATACGAATACGAATACGAATGCATGTACAAATGGGCCTAAATATCTCGACTCTATTATTTTTTCCATCACTGTATATTCCCTATAACAATCTGTTCATATTTAGAAGTGAAAGGGGGTGGAGGGTTGTCATATTGTGTCAGTTTCGAGCCGATAAATGAACATTGTACTCGTACTCAGCAAACAAGTCATACACAGAATCATACTTATTTAACCAAATTAGAACAATTTGAAGCCCACAAAAATTAAAAATTGTTATCATAATTGTTACACTCAAGTACGACGAGAGTTCTCCAATTTTTTCATTTATAATATTTCTTTTTTTTTATATAAATGTGTGTTTTGGTGATCTTTCTAACCAATTCAACTTTTTAATATTTCTTTAAATATATATTATGTGTATTTATTTTTTGGTGGTAAATACAGTCGAACTTCCCTAACTGGAATTTTCTCTAACTCGAACAAAAGCAAATTTTATACAAATCTGCTTTCCTAACTCGAACTCCCATAAGTCGAATTTCTCCTTAACTCGAACAAAAATATTGGTTCGTGCTTCTGTAAGTCGAATTTTTCGGGAAAATCTACAAAAAAAGTTTGGATTTTTCTTTCGTTTCTGTTATATGCTTTTGTTACCGGCTATTAATAATATTGATGTATGATACATAACTATATGGTGATGCAATATGATAGAATATTGCATCAACAATTATTTAGGCTTGTGAAATTGCTATTGAAAAGATGTTCGAACTATACTTTTTTGTCAGCGCATCAGTGTACTAAAATGTTAAAAAATGTTTAAAGAAATATTCAAAGTTAGTAGTTAAGGAATTTTAAAGTAAACCAAATAAATTGAAGTTGCTGAAAAATGTGGTATCTCAGCAAAGACATTTTTCATTATATTAAAAATGAAATATTAATTATGATGACATTTAAATCGGGCACAAAAGAACGATGAAACCAATTTTTGAAAATATTAATAGGTCTTGAGCAAACTGGAATCCTTTTTTTTTGAAAATAACAAGAAAAATTTGCAATTCGAAATGTATTTATGATTGAATGCATTTGTAGTTTCGTTTAAAAAACTAAAAAAAAAATTCCCTAACTCGAAGTCTCCCTAACTCGAAATTTTATCTTGGATAATGGTGATTCGAGTTAGGGAAGTTCGACTGTATATATTATTGTGTATTAATTTGATGGTGATAATGGGAAACCGTTGAAAAGATCCGGCTACTGGGCAACTTGCAGTCGAGCAGCTCGACTTTTATTTTTTGGGTTAGGTTTTTACGCAATTCAAGCAGCCAAAAAAAAAACTGACAGACAGACAGACAGAACACACGACCAACACGCCTCACACTCCCATCCAGCGTTACCTTTTCTTCAGGGCCTGAAAAGGTTAGATATGTATTTCAAACAAGCCAGATCTGCATTTAAGTACAACAAGCTAAAAAAAGGCCAGAAAGTTTGAGTGAAAAAGCTATATATGAAGCTATTTTAGATTTAGGGTATTTTTAGACCCCGTACTTTAAAAAAGTAAAGGGGTCTATTAACTTTGTCACAAAAAAAATGTGCGTAACAGGCAGAAGGAGGCGTGGCAGACCCCATAAAGTATATATATTCTTGATCAGCATCAACAGCCGAGTTGAAATAGCCATGTCCGTCTGTCCGTCCGTCTGTCTGTCCGTCTGTAAGAGCGCCTAGATCTCAGAGACTATAAGAGCTAGAGACTCCAAACTTGGTATTTAGGTTCGTCTATATTGGGAGCAGATCGAGTTTGTTTTAGATTTTGGATCAGACCACTATATCATATAGCTCCCATAGGAACAATCAGTTGAAAATCAAGTCTTAGTATGGAAAACTTTTTTGTTGTTTGCGATATTTCAACCAAGCTAACAGAACATGCATAAAAGATGGTCTCATACATACTGACCAAATTTGGTTGGAATCGAACTACTATATCATATAGCTCCCATAGGAACAATCAGTTGAAAATCAAGTCTTAGTATGGAAAACTTTTTTGCTGTTTGAGATATTTCAACCAAACTGACAGCCCATACATACTGACCGAATTTTATTGAAATCGGATTACTATATCATATAGCTGCCATAGGAACGATCAGTCCATATTAAGTCTCAGTATGAAAATCTTTTTGTTGTTTGAGATATCTTTATAATAAGTACGGGGTCTCCGACAGTCGAGTACCGCTCGACTGTAGCACCGCCGACTAGTTTTTCATTAACCAAGAGATTGTTAAAGCTTCCAAGTCTCAATATAGCCATGATTTTCGCCAGCAGCTACTTTCATATTTTTCCCGTGTTTGGCATTTGTAAAACGCCAGAAAAGGCGGGAAACTAGCTAAATTGGCAACTCTTCTCCCATCGTTTAACTACAGTTACCTCTCTCTCTCTTTGTGTGTGTGTGTGTGTGTGTGTGTGTGTGGGAGACAGCACAAAAATTTTAATCAATAACAAAAGCCAAAGGCAGGAAGAGAACTAAAACAATAAAAAGGGAAAAACAAACATGCAAGCTTTTTAAAGAATTCATTTGTGCAATTCCTCAATTACAATTCACAATCACAATTGTAATTGAAATTAAAATCACTATCGACGGCTAACGGCATTTATTGGCAGCGTATTTGTTGTTCGATTTTTGTTTTTGTTTAGTTTATAAAAGCCAATGGCCAATGAAAAATGGCAAATATACATACACTGAGTCAAGTTATTACTTTGACAAGGAAATTAATATATGCATATATTTTTTTTTTATTGTACGATTTGAGATTTAGAGAATTTATTCTGATTTTTAATTATTAATGTAATTATTACTTTGCCATCTTTTTACACAATAAAATATAGTATGAATTGAGAACAGTTTGTCAAGACAATTACTTGACTTACTGTATGAACACTCGTTTATCCCATACGTGGCACATGTGATATTTATTTTGATTATTTTTGTCTAAATTTATTGCGCTACACAAAAATGTGTTTTTAATGTTTGCTATTTCTTCTACACCCCCTTCCCCAGCCACCAAACACCCACAAAAACAAATAATAAAGCAGAACAACAACAATAACAACAGGCCGTCAAGGACTCAACAACAACAACAACAACAACAATGAGAAACGAAAAAAAACAAAAGCAAAAGCTCATCCAAATGTGACATTAAACTAGTTTGATTACAAATACAGTTAAAGCAGTATGTGTGTGTGTGTGTGTGTGTGTATGCTTGTATGCATGTGCATGTTTATGTTTATGTGTGTACGAAACGAAGCCTATGCAGCCCACTAACGACGCTGAAGTCAACGTCGACGTCGACGTCTGCAGCGACGCTAAATGCACTTTGGGACGACCCTGAGAGCTGCTGCTACTGCTGCCTCTGCTTTTAGTTCTGCTGCTGTTCTTGCCTGTTTGCGGGGGTGGGGGTAGTAATTGTTTGCGGAACGACCTGCACAAGTACATATGACAATGTGTGTGTGTGTAGGTGTATGCACATTGACTTGCAATTTTTGGTGCTCAATTTTTGATTATAATTAAAATTTATAGCTGGCAGC
The DNA here is from genome assembly GCA_037043495.1 of Drosophila recens. Classification (NCBI taxonomy): domain Eukaryota; kingdom Metazoa; phylum Arthropoda; class Insecta; order Diptera; family Drosophilidae; genus Drosophila; species Drosophila recens. Next base: position 4,780 of record JBAMBJ010002649.1, on the reverse strand, counting down.
TATGCGCACAATGTTCGCTATAAATAAATACTAGCAAGCAAACCATAAACATTCAGACAAACAGAGAATCAAAAAAGAACTGGCACACCTGGTTTTTAAAATCTTAAAAATATATAGAATTCATCTAAACTTAATATCATACTGAGCTACTTAGTTGACATTAAATAACAAAAAATTGTTAATATTTCAGAGTAGTGGTTGCACAAATGCTGTTTACCACTGTATTTGCATATGTATTCGCAGTAATCGCGTGTGTGTGTGTGTGTGTATGTTCGGGTGTGTGTGTGTGTGTATGTGTAACTCACCCGATCTGATATTAAATCGCAGTCTTCTTGTATAAGACGCGACAGAAATGAATTGGGGTCACGGGAAAGCGTTGTTTTCGTGGTCAAGAAGTAGGTGCCACCCACATTCAGTTTGACCCATTGGTCAGTGCCTTGTTTTTTCAGCACTGCATTTGGGCTCTTGCGTGAGTTAATAAACACTGTGCTCATATTTGTGGTGGTATTTGTAATGGTATTGGTATTGCTATTGATGTGTCTCTCTCTCTCTCTCGTTTTGTTGTTGTTGCTGCCGCTGCTATACTCTTATAATGATATAGAGATGAGAGGATGAGATAAGAATGCTGGTGTTCTCTTGTTGTTGTTTTTGTTATTATTATGTCGTTATTAGAATTGCATTCGCCTTCCACATTCACATTCGCATTCGTCGATTCTTCTTCCTCTTGCTCTTCTTCTGCTGCTTCTTGTGCTGCTTTTGTTATTGTTGCTTGCCAGTCAACATACAACAAATACATACGCATATATTGTACACACACATATACATATACACGTGGTTTGTCACACAGCGGACCAATTAGATTCTTTCTATCACGTCGTTATTATTGTCGTCGTCGTCGTCGTCGTTGTCGTCTGCGTCGCTGCTGCTGCTGCTGCTGTCACAATTGTCACCTTATTTGAAGTTTCTTCGTGTTGCCCTGAAATTATCTTCTTTTTTTTCCTTCTGCTGGCGGTGTGCGATTGCGTGCGTACGTGTGTGTGTCTGTCTGTGTGTTTGTTTGTCCAGTTTTCAGCTCATGCTTTGCTTTGCCTCTTCTTCTTTGCTTCTTTGTTGCACCTTAACAGTTATTGCAAGAATTGCAATATCGCTGCTCTCTTTCTCTTTCTCTTTGTCGCTGTCTGCACTATTCTACGATATTATGCTTTTCTGCGCGTCCGTCTCACTCGAGCCACGTTTTATTTTGTGCAATTCATTTATGTCACCGTTCCATTTGCATTTGATGATGGCGAATTTATTTTTCATTGAACATTAAAAAACAAAACACTGACAAAAGCGATTGATAGTGGAGGTCGGGTCGATAAGTCGATAGATTGCTGTGCAACACTGCGATATCTCTCACCAACAACACAAATTACAATTGATACTTATCGATAGGAACTCTGGCATCAGCTGTGCCTGACAACAAGCTGACTGCCACGCAACGTGACACACATACTAGACGCACAGAAAGTTGTCTGCTTCAAAACTAACCCTTAATTTAAAAGTTTAGTTTCGCTGGAATACTCAAAAGTCGCTTCGTCAATGTTAACTATGACTTAAAATCTGTTTATTAAAATATTAGCTGAGTAAATTTTATTTTAGTGCTTAGCGACTTGGCAATATACAAACGATAATTATGTAAGCAACTCTTGCTGCAGCTAAGTGACAGAAAGCTGGGATACACAGTGAGATACACACGCACAGAAAGCTCTCTGCTGCAAGACTAGCCCCTATTTTGAAAAGTAATATTCATAAATTCGCAGAAATGCTCTAATTCATTAATTTAAATTATTGAAAAAAAGAACAACAAAATCCAAAATTTTGTAAATTAATTAAGTTCAATCTAAAATTGGTTTGGTGTCAAAGTTGAGAAAAAGCAAAAAAAAATTAAGATATAACAAAAAAATTGAAAAACAAAAACAATTAGAAATTCGAGAAAAATTCAACAAAAATTCTGATATTTTTTTCAGATTTCTAGCTCAAAAAACGAAAAAGTTAATAGTAAATTGTTTAATGAACAATTACAAATTGAAATAGTAGCAATAATAATTAGTACAAGAAGTGAAACGGTCTGGCAACGCTGTCGACGTCACGCCTGCGCAAAAATCAAAATCCATTTTCACATTTCGCATTTTTTAGTTGATGCTCAAGTCTTTGGCGGTGCAGACGCGAAAAAGAAACGAACTCAAGTCAAATCAAAATGATGCGGATAAAAACAATGCTGGTGGCAGCCCTGGTGACAACCCTGCTGCTCGCCACGACCTTCGATTGCGTCAGCGCAATGCCATCGCCGATGTTATATAAGCGCAATCCTGACGAGAAATTCGAAGCTGGTAAGAAACAGTTACATGCACTACTGGCCAAAATAATAAGTACACTCTTTTTTTAATAAACAAGCTATTGTAAGTCAAGTCTTCGCAGTAAAAAAATATGTTTGGAAAGGTCATCTAAATTCCGTTTGAATGATGCATAACTTTCCTTAACCCATTAAGTACCCATTGAAATATTTAAATTTAAAAAAACGTAATTTTTAAAACTTTTTTTTCTCGATTTTTTAAAAAATGTTGGGATGCAAAAACATTCTTTAAACAATTTAAGGAGTGAGTGCAAAAAAAAATTTTCAAAAATCTTTTCGCTTATATTTTTTATAAATTTTTGAAAACTGCTTAACAGGCACTTATTCGTAATTTGCATGCAATAGACTTGACTTACAATAGCTTGTTTATTAAAAAAAAGAGTGTACTTATTATTTTGGCCAGTAGTGTAAGTATATGACATCATATTGCAATTGATTATTTTTTTATCTTCAAAAATACTTAAAATTTATTTAAATATGTATGTTTGTTGTTAAACTGAATTTATTTTATTATTTCATTTTATTGAATTTAATCAATATCTGTATTTAACTTTTAATCATTAGCTTTTCATTTTTCTTATATTTCATTTGATTATTTTACTTTCACAAAATACTTGAATTTAATTTATTTATTTATTAATTTTTTTAAAATTTAAATAATATCTGGAATTTTTAATTTGAAATCATGAACTCTTAATTTTCCTTTCTTCATTTTTTATAATTTATAAATAAATAAAATATAATTAACTTAATACATTTTTACTTTCCTTTAATTCTTTTTTCTTTTTTTAACAATCTGTTTAATCTTAATAAATTTGTTACTTGAAACTTAAAATTTAATATTTTATTTGGAATTTATGATTGTTTCTAATTATTTTACCTTTTAAATTTACGTTTATTATTGTATTGAAAATAATTTAAAAAAAAAATACAAAGTATTAATATAATAATCATGCTGCTCTTCTCTCTCACACTCAACCACTCTACTCTACTCTTCCCACTCCCTGCGGTAGACTTGGTGGCCGTCTCCTCGACCGTTATACCGCTGACAGTGCTCGAGGTCAGTTATGGCCTGGGCGGGAAGCCAAGTGACGAATACAAGGCGGCTTATCTGCGCAAGCTGCGTAAACAGGTCCAACAACGCACTGAGGCGGCGTCTCTAAGTGGGCGTGGCACTGTGCTAACCACCGGTGAAGTCACTAGTGAGTTCGCTAGTGACGAGCTGCTGACAGCGCCAAATGATGCAGATACACTCATCACAGGTACGTCTCTCTCTCTCTCTCTCTCTCTCTCATTCAATCTTTCTCTTTCCACCTCTCTTTAAAAAAATAATTTACATTATCGATATTTCTTTGCTAAAAATGTCAATGAAAAATAACATTTGTTTATATCGAAATTAAATCGATATGGATGTTGATATTTTCGATTTATTTTTATCCAAAATATTAAGACATCATAATATTTATTATTAATATTTGTGTCAAAAATCAAGTAAAGATTATAATTTTCCCATCGAAGTATTATCGATATCATTTTTCTATCGAAATATAATCGATATAAAGTAAAATATTTTTAAATCGGTATATATTTGATTTAGATATTGACATTTTTTATATACATTTTTCTGTCAAAAATCAAGTGAAAATAATAATTTTTCATCTCGAAATGTTATCGATATTGATATTGCAGTTAAATCCAAACAGCTGGAGGCGGCCAAAGTCAAGGCCGTTTAGAGGAACTGGAACTGGAATTGGAACTAGATCGCAGACTGGAAGATGTTTTGTGTTGGCGTTTCGTTGCGTTGGAGTTGAGACTATGATATCATTGATATTACAACAAAAACAACTACAACATTTGCCTGTATTAAGCTAATAAATATACAAAAAAAAGAAAACAAGATGGTACAATTTTTACAAGCACACCGAAGACTTGATACCCTTGTAACCTTGCAAAATAGACTGGGAAAAGTATACAAATTTAATGAATGAAGCAACTCTTAATTTCAAAAATCCATTAGATCCATTAAAAAATTCAGAAAAAGCTATAATTTTGAAATCATAAAATGAATATATTTTGTATGAGTATTATAGTAAAAAAATAAAATTAAAATTAAAAACGAAAATAAAAGTTAAAATTAATTTATTGAAAAAGTAAAAAGTTTTTTATGCTGATTAAAAATAAGAGCGAATTTAAGTATATTATTTATAAATATTATAGATAATAAAAATTTATGAAAAATAAGAGCTTAAATTAATTTGTTTAATAACAAGAATTTTAAACTATTATTTAATTAGATCAGGAATAAGAGTAAAAATTCATTTTTTTTCAGATACTTTGTGTTTAATTTTGTGATAGAATTTCGATAGCTCTATTAGGGTATCAAAA
>JBAMBJ010002648.1:0-21427 GCA_037043495.1 Drosophila recens | reverse complement strand
TGGTATGACGGTCAACGTCAAAGATTGTCTTGAGAAGAACAATGGTTTGAGGATGGCGCTGTGATACTTGCCGGGACATTGAGGTGCAAGTTCGTAAATTTATGAAGCGAACTAGAGATAGTTTCAAGGACTTGTCGAAGATTTTTTCATAAGGCAAATGTCCTATTTTCGGATATGGAGAATTTGTTTAATAACTAATCCTTGTTAAATGAACCTCCTAAGCGAAAAAAAATTAGTTCTGCTCCGCGCCAGGCGCAGATATCACTTTCAATCCCGCCATCAGACCTGGGTCTGCAGCCATCTACTGTTAACTCTCAGCCATCTTCTCAGCAAGCTAGGACTGACCACAACCCACTCGATAGTGCAGTTTCCGCCTCACCTGTTATGTCTGCTCTCAATAGCCAATGCTTTGACTGTCGTACCTCCTCGCGTGTCTAAGCCCCTCCAAAGGCGTTCCTCCTCCGAAGCCTATGAAGCATTTCTTTGTTTCGAAGCTTGCCAAGGATCAGTCCTCGTATGATGTTAAGGCTTACATCCAAAACATTATACAGGATCCTGATATTTCGGTGGATAAATTTAATTTGAATTACCCTAGGGAAATCTCTTCATTTAAGATATCATGTTCGGAAAAGGTTTTTGATAAAATTTGTCATTAACACTTCTGGCCCGAACATATCTTTGTTGCTGAATAAAAGGGAAATTCTACTCGAAATAGAGATCGGGCTCCGATCTCAGGTGTAGGTTCCTCTCTATCTTCTTCATCCTCAAATGTAGAATCAAAAAACTAATTTCCTCTATAACTTTAGCTTATCAAAATGTACGAGGCCTTAATAGTAAACTATCTAATCTATATCCCAATAGTCATTCCTTTGATTTCGATGTCATTTGTTTTACTGAGACCTGGCTCAAGCCTGCCACATCAGACTTTTCAATTCTTTCTTTCAAATACTCTATATATAGGTGTGATCGTATAGCTCGTAAAGGTGGCGGAGTGCTGTTGGCCGTGGATTCTAATCTGTCCTCAGAACCGACTTCAACCACATTAAATTCTGATATTGAGTTTATTTGTGTGAAAGTTTCTTTTCTTAAATTTTCAATTTTTTTAACATGTTTTTATATTCCACCCCTTTCTGATATCACTTTATACGATAGTCACCTGGCTGCTATTAAATTTATATCATCTTTACTTTCTGATACTGACATGCTTTTTGTCTTAGGTGATTTTAATCTTTCAGATGTTCGATGGCTTTCCTCAAATGACTCGCATTCACTTTTTCCTGATAGCTCTCATGAATTTATTGACGGTCTCTCTGAGCTTTCTTTGGTGCAAATCAATCCTGTGTGCAATTCTATTAACAGAACACTTGACCTGTTATTCGTATTGGACTCTGATAATAGCATCGTATCCAGGATTGATCCATTGGTAACTCCGGAAGACCCTTACCACCCAACTCTAAACGCACATATTAATTTACCTTTGTGGCCTGTTGTTCTATCATCTCAGCCACTTGAGCGAGTACGGAGTTTTTGTAAAACTGATTTTAATAAGTTAAACACTCTGATTTCATGTTCTGATTGGTCTCAACTATACACATGTTCTGAATTGGATAATGCCATTAAGCTTTATAATACTCTTGCTTTTTTTTTGACCATCTGTGTTCCACTTGTATCACCAATTAGTTGCAATAGACTCAACTTGGTTCTCTAGAGAATTATCACATTAAAAAAATGTGAAATCCAAGCAATGTTATAATAATTACTTGAGACGTTGTAAGCTTGAATTCTCTAAAGATCCGAAACAATTCTACAAATTCGTAAACTCTAATGATTAAGTACTGTGCAGAATCGTTAGGCAGACCATTACATAAGTTGTTTACTTTGTCCGTTGATTCCTTCTCTTTCCCAGCGCTATGGAAAGACTCTTATATTATCCCTCTTCATAAAAAAGGGTATTTAGTCCGATGCTGAAATTACCATTTTACGAGGAGTACCATATCCGATTATTCCCTTTGAACATCTATCCGTAATACGGATTCCGTATATGATATTCTTATAATTTTATTACATTTTATTTATGCATATTTCAATCGCCACTTTTTTCCTTATTCAAAATAAAAAATTTTACAAACAAATGAAAGCAGCGCTTTTCAAACAATTTTATCCCCATCATCTTCATTTTCTCCTTTTCTCTATGTTCTTTGTCGATACACGGCGACTGCAGCAAACTTCTGCATTGATTTTGTTTACTTTTTTCATTGGAATTGGTTGAAAAATTGTTGTGAGCTGTGTGTATGACAGATGCATGTTGAACAGTGTATATTTATTCATGTTTTTGAATTTGCAATTGCAACATTTTGACAACATGCATGCAAGTATTTTGTTGGCCTCAATTGATCGTTGACATAAATATCACAGCATTCTTTTTTGCTTCAAATAGGAGTGTGATTTGACAGAAAACTATTTAAGATCTCATTCTTTGAGCATAGTTCATTAAAATGCAATATAAAAATTTATAAATAATAAAAAAAAATAAGATAATAGTCAACAATATTTTAATATTCAAAATCCAAATAAATCAATGTGGGCGGCAGTCCACACTAGGGACAAAGCATCACGAAGAGTGCGAAAGACGCCTAGCAACATAAACAAAAGTGATGGAACATATGCTTTGATTTGAAGCTGACTACTAATTTTGAGCTTTACATTATTTTTAATACAATTTTATGTTACAGTAAAATTCCAGGTAATTAAATATTTATTTATTTATTTTGAATTATTTATTTGAATTTCAAATTCTATTTGAATCTTTTTATATACTTATTTTCGAAGTCTGAAATGTGGCATATTTTATGCTTCATTAAATTTAATTTCAGCTTATGAAGGATTATTCTTTCTGCATAGTCTCGAAAGTCTGTCGTGTCACAGAGCTTCCTTAATTTCTGTTTTATTTGATTTGTTATTTATCATTCTACAACAAAACACATTTGTCTCATCTACAAGCTTTAAATAAATGTATATATTTCATTTTGTCTACGAGTATTTTCTGCTTAATGCTTTATACATTTTGTACAGTCTCTTCGCATGCCAATCAAGTCAGCCTGCGATGCTCTGTTGTCTCTCTCAGGATGTCACTCTTCCAATATATATATAAGGTGCCTTTTTAAATTGCTTTGGTCGTTGTCCTATTATGGAGGGGTGGAAGATAGCGAGGGGAGCATGGAATCCGGAAAACGGAAAAAGCGCATAAAAATCAAAGTCCTGGCCGTTGGGCTTTGTCCAGTGGCTGGCTTCTCGTTTCTTGTTTTTTGTGTGTGCATTGTGTGGAGCAATGGTTCGCTGATGACCCAATTTGCTTTAACGCGCCTGCTATCAAACTGCCAAAATAAAAGCCACTCATCGTTAGCCACGTCCCCGGGCAGATCGCTTCTCCTCCGGGTTATGGGAAACGCTTCAAATGCCGTTTAAAATCAATTTGAATGATGAACTGGATGGGCCAACGCGGCGTCACTGCGTTACTCCAACGCCGATGTACATCAATATATCCAACTTTTATTGTCTCTTTCCATCATTCACTTGTCTTCATTTTGCTTCTCTCTCTCTCTCTTTATCGCTTACAGAGTTCATCCATAGCAGCGTGCGTTATATCGAAATGTCGAATACGCATCTGCAGAGCGTCGATGATGAAACATTCCAGGGATTGCGTCTGAAGACACTGAAGCTAATCGATAATGAACTGCAGGACATATCCGAGCGCAGCTTCAGGTGAGTGTAGGTCATCAGTTGGGGGAAAAACACTACAGCCATTTGCGATTAGGGTTCTCCCATAAGTGCTGGGCCATGATGATGCAGTTTCGGTTGTGTACATAAGAAATACATAAAATTTCTGATGATGCGACAGTTTTGCAGGCCTATTTGTATGGGAAACAGTTTTTAACTCTTTTTCCTTTTTACCGGCGTGTGTTTATGTGTTTGTAGTGCAAGTGCTTCATACATCGCTCTCTTACACACATGTACATATACATATTTTACAACATAAAACTGCAAGTTGTAAAAAAGGCGTAAAATTAAGTTTAACAAACGGCTGGCAAAGGGAGCACGCTTACGGGGAGTGCGGGCGATTGCGCTGTTGGGAGTGTTTCATGGGGCACTCAGGCTGAAAATGCAGGCAGGAAATGCAAACTCACATGACGAATACAGCACAGCACAGTACACACTCACACACACACTAACACATACATCGGGGTAAAAGAAAAACTTTCAAGCGCTATTTGTTTGAGTGTAAATAATCACAAAAAAGAATGAAGCAGATGTTAAGTTAAATAAATACAAAATACGAACACTAGATGCTCTTGATTATCAAACGAATCAACAAGCTAACGTAATAAATACACCTTTTTAAATATTTTATATTATATATTTAATTTAAAAAGTTTACTTAAGCCATTAAAATATTTAAATTGTAGACTAAAATTAAAAATTGGCCTTACAACTAAAGCTAGTATGGCTTATGTTAATATTTTACTAATTGCTTTTTTAACGTACTTGTTGCTATTTTATTTGTAAATTGTTTAAAATAATATTTTAAAATCAAAGCTTATAAAAGTGACAAGTACATTAAATAATGAGCGTAAGCTTGTAGCACTAAATATCTAAACAAATAAAATAATAAATAAAAGTTGATGTTATACTGAAATTCTAAATATATTTAAGCTTCAACTCTTCGTTATGAAAGTAAAACAAATCCCATAAAGAAACCTTTTTACCTTTTTATCATGTTATGTAAAACTCGATATTGTTCGTCACAAAATTGGATATCAGAACTTTTGGGGCATGAAAATGAGTTCGTCACTATACTTTTACCTCGATGGTTGTTTTATGGGATATCAGGCTTACTTAAATTGCATCTTAACTAAAACGAAACGAAATCAGCATAATATTCAGTTTAAATCTGTTACTTTTTTGTGAAGAGTTGATAATAAAATATAAATATATAATTCTATGAAATTGCGTGCGAGCGCCAATGACACTGTGCGTGGCAAAATATAGTCAAAATAAAGCTGTCTGCCCGATGGTCGACTTTAAATGGCCGTAGGCTATGAAGGCATATGTTATATCTAAAAATTGTCTTGGGTGCCATAACACTTCGCTATCAAAAAATGTTAAAATATAACTCTGGGAACGGTAGGTCAAGAAATTACGTTTTTTTCGTACATGCGCTCAGTAATTATTCGCACGTAGCTTCATCGAATATTCAGCTGATTTCAAAACTATTTTTTAACGATTTCGATTAAGAAGAAACTTAGGTCATTTAAACGTGCCAATATTATGAGTTAGCAGGTTTCAATTTCCTTATTAGAGTATTTCCCATGGTAAACCAATGTTTTGCGTACTTTGTTCGTTTGTTAATTTGTACACTGATTTATTGAGAACCCCTTAGACTTGTATTATTATTATAAAAAAAACACACATTTTCAAGAGTAAAACGTGCCGCTTATTTTCTAAAATCGGACAATAATTAGCAAAGCTATAATAGATTTTCTGAAACAAAATTGCTTAATATGTTGATAATTGCGCCTAATGCCCAAAAGTAAGAATCCAGATAATTTTACATGTAGGTCCCTCAATATTTATCCGAGATCGCAGTGTCATACACTGATTGAAATTATTGTAGGATGACGTCGGATTTTTTAATTCTATCAACCTCGAAAAAACGTTCTCATTTTTACCATAATTAAAAATTTTGATGTGCAAAAAAATTCCAGCATATCACAGTGTTACATTTAACTATATCTACAACCCATTCAACTATATCAGCAATTTATTTAGTATTCTTAAACTTAAAAGTTTATAAAATAAATGTATTGTTAAAATTTGTGGCTCTTATCATATTATAAGATGTAAGACAGTATACTTTAAATATGTGTAAACTAGAATATAATAAATGCTTGTTGAATGCAAGAGCTAAACAGGTATTCTCGTTATTCGGTTATGCCCCATATACAAATGCAGTTAGTTATAATACCCTCTAAAGGCTTATAAACCAAAAGCGAGAGAAAAACGGACTCGAAATGTGCATGTAGTGTAGAACGGCAAATACAAGCACATATTTCGTCAGGCTTTTATGGTTCCACGCAACACATCACATTAAACATGTGACTGTGTGTGAACTCTCTCTCTCTCTCTCTCTCTCTCTCTCTCTCTTTCAGTCTCTTTCTCTCTTTCTTTTGCTCTCCACCGCATTTGGCAGTTGTTGATTATTTTTTTCCTTTTTTGGGCGGCATGAAATGAAACGCGAAAAATTTTTTAACGAGCACAAAGAACCAGCGAACCACGTCCCCCTTTGTCTACTGCCTATAGAGCACCGACCACCGCCCACCGCAAACCAGAAACCGAATCCCCTCTCATCTTCTGCTTTGCATTTACAAAGTTAAATGGACGCACGTCAACAGTTTGCACAGTTTTTAAGACCCCCACACAAATGTAAACAGATAGCCTGGCAGAGGGTAGGGAAAAGGGACTGATATGTGGCTGTTCATGGGGGCAGAGGTTTAAGCGCCAAATAGACAGAAACTTGCTCGTCATTAACAGGTCGCATCTCAACTTAAATCAAACTAATTAATGTGCACAAACCTAGCAAATGTGGCTAAAAAAAAACCAGGAGACGTCCCGTCTCCTTCCTCCCACTCAGTTTCGCTATTTCGTATGCTAATCGAAAAGTTACTTCAACAGTTGCAAAACTCAACCCAAAACTGGAAAACAATGTGAAAATAATACCATGAGACCGAGATATGTGTAAACATTATGTATGCTAATCGTTTGCTTATATTATAAAAAAAAGTTAATTGTAAAAATTGTAAACATATTTTACTCATATTATATTAATTATGCTTGGGCAAAGAATGAAGAAATTTATAAAAATAATATGATTAAACACATGACCTTGTCCTTAATTTCCCAAACATTGGACTTATTTGCCAAAGCGTCTTATTCAAATGACTTATTCAACTTCATAAATATGCCATAAATAGAAACTACTTAAGTATTGTAAAAAATTGAATTTCCTATCTCTAAAGATAAGTGTTGTATTTCCATTGTCAGTCAGTCTTGTAGCATGAATGAGTTTTATATATGTATGTATACAGATATACAGTTCCGATATCAGGAATACAAGAATTAAATGTGACGTTGACCCATATGTTCAGCATTAACTAAGTTTGTTATGTATTAATCATACTCGCTTTTTATCACAAATTCTCAAGTGAAGTTAAATGTTTTGCGTTCAGTTGAGTTCGGATCGTGCTGGACGACATTTAAGAGCAAAATAAAGAATTATCGACGAGACGAGACGCGATTTGCTTTTGGTGTTTTTAGCACTGATAATGGGTACAGTTCTGAGTAGCGCTGCCCAAGTGAATGACAAGCCCTTTCTGTTGGACATGGCAAACTGCACCCGTATGTGTCAGTGTTGGTTTCGGAATGGTACCTCAGTGGAACTGCTCAGTTCATTGAATTGCCTAAATTTCTGCAAGGATGATCACACAAAGCCGTGCTTCGATTGGACCAAGTGTCGCGTGACTAATGATATCTGCCAGTTAAGATGTGGTTCCTTATCGTTCAACTGCATAACCATGGATTATCCCTTGGATGAATCGCATGCAACAACGTTCATGGAATGGCTATCATTTGTGATATATGCTATTGTTGCTGTTGTGTTTGTTGTTGCTTTAATTACACTGTGCAAGTCAAAAAAAAAGACATGACCTTTTTCAACGGTTTCCCCTTATTTCGGGTCCTACGAATCGAACTGCATCATTAGTTTTTTGAGTTACAATGATGGTTTCATACAAAATTTTTTCGCGAAGTTTTTGGCAAGTTTGCTATTTTTAGGGAAATAGGACATTCTTCTTCGGTCTCTAACTTGTAAGATGTTGGGTTTTTTTTGCAAAATTTCTTCGACAAAGTTGCTTGAAATAGTTTACGCTACAAGTTTTGGGAACATACCAAGCCTCTAAAAGGTAGTTTTGGTGATGTTTTGGGTCAATATGTCAACAAAACCAAATCTCGACCACTTGTTTTTTAAGATTTTTCGTTCATGTTGTCCTGCAATCGAATTTTCCTATCTGATGCATATACCAAAATGAAGATCCTGTTATTCCAAGTAGCTTTAGCCAAAAAATCATGGTAAAAAAATTCTCGATTAAAAAATATACAGGTACCCAAAAAATACATTTTTAATTAATTTTCACAATATCTTTAAATCAACAATATTTGGTTTTACACATATAATGAGTGTATCTAACATATTATATAAATATGATTAACGTATTTAAGCATAAAATTATTCTTTTTATTCATAGCTTTCGTTTATAAAATTCCAACAAAAGTCCACAAGCAATAATTCGAGCTTTTTACCACTATACCAATGCTCTAATGTAGCTGCAACCAGGTAAAATCTTTCTTCGTGCTCATCTGTCTCTGTTGGAACTTGCTTCCAAAATAGTCCTTTTGGTAATGTAGAATGAGGATTTATAAAGACATCACCTTTGTCTTCACCTTTGTCTTCAAAAGCAGTTATTATATATTGTCAATATAAGTCTGCCAATCTTCAGATCAATGCACTCCAAGACAGTTTTTATGACTGCCATTACAGAATACTATGCAATCTTTCTTTTGTTATCCATAACTTTCCAAATTCATAATTTTTCATTAAATTTCTTATGTCTGTTGAGAACGTTTGAATTTTAAATTATACTCAGGACACAAAATCTAAATATAAAACATTCTTTCAACTTCGTCATACATAGTCTTGGATATATTTTTATTTAACATTTAAAAGCTTCTTCATTTCGATAAATAGTTTTAATGAAGCTTTTTACTACTCCCAACGTGATATAAAGGCGCGTCAAAAAATGTTTTCGAACGCTTTAAGTGGGACATGTATTACATAAGCAATATTTTGATTAAATTTTGACCGAAACAACCAATCTCGCAAATTATACAGATTTCCTAGGAATCGGTTATTCTAATGGCAATCAAAGAACATTTCTTGGTACAGCCCGACAGTAAACCAGTAAGCAATGCAATAAAAGTAGGCAAATATCTGTTATAGGTGCTACATGTACTGGACACTATCCAAAATAAATCTCAACACGCTTCCTTTGAGTTAGAGCTTTTAGCGATTTTTTTAAAAGTCAATGAATGAACGCCAAGCTCTGGACTACTTATATTTGCAACAGATATGCTTCATTCAGGCAGGAATATTATTCCGCAAAAGTATTGTCGCCATACAGATTAAAATAGTCTTATATCTGGCCCTGTCGCTTTCGGTATCCAAAATCTTTAATAATTAATGTTAAAAATAGAAAAAGTGGTATAATAATGCTTAATTACATACAAACACATTTATTACACATATTAGATACACTCATTATATGTGTAAAACCAAATATTGTTGATTTAAAGATATTATGAAAATTAAATAAAAATGTATTTTTTGGGTACCTGTATATTTTTTAATCGAGAATTTTTTTACCATGATTTTTTGGCTAAGGCTACTTGAAATAGCAGGATCTTCATTTTGGTATATGTATCAGATAGGAAAATTCGATTGCAGGACAACATAAACGAAAAATCTTAAAAAACAAGTGGTCGAGATTTGGTTTTGTTGACATATTGACCCAAAACATCACCAAAACTACCTTTTAGAGGCTTGGTATGTTCCCAAAACTTGTAGCGTAAACTATTTCAAGAAGAAATTTTCGAAGAAATTTTGCAAAAAAACCCAACATCTTACAAGTTAGAGACCGAAGAAGAATGTCCTATTTCCCTAAAAATAGCAAACTTGCTCAAAAACTTCGCGAAAAAATTTTGTATGAAACCATCATTGTAACTCAAAAAACTAATGATGCAGTTCGATTCGTAGGACCCGAAATAGGGGAAACCGTTGAAAAAGGTCATGTCTTTTTTTTTTTTGAAAAAAACTATCACAGTGTTATTTATTAGGTTAAAAAGTCTAAATTTCGATAGGCAAAATACAGTTGAACTTCCATACTTCCATAACTCGAGCTAAATGAGTGGTAGTTAAATTAATAAACTTAAGAAAAAAAACTATAAGTTGAATATCTCCATAACTCGAACCTTTTCTTTGGATAATGGTGATTCGAGTTGGGGAACCTCGACTGTATTTCAGTTATTCAAACCTAACTTCACTGTTCGAAGAGTAACCTCTAACTAAATCACAAATAGATTTAACAATTCTGTAAACGGTTCCTAATAAATCTTCTTGCTCACTTATATCAAAATAAACTTTAATTTGAGAAGTCCAAACGTTTTCTGGCCATCGAGTTATATTTTTACTTGCAAGCTATTCATCTATACATATTAGAGGTCTGCATGGATGTACTCAGATTGTGAGTCCCATTGAATGCAATTGAATGGTTCTGAATGAGTTGAATGCAAAGCATAGTATAATTGAGTTTAACGTATATGTATTTGAGTGAAGTTTTCTTCCAAACGTTCGACTTTCATACGAACTGAGTTCGAATGAACTAAGGTGTAAAACCGATAGGTGACATTGGCATTGTCAAACAAATTCGAATCACTCGAATGTAATATTTCAGTTTGGCTTTTTTTACGACTTATGGCAAAAATGGATGGAAAAATTAACGCACAAGATCAAGCTATAATAAGCATGACTTGCTGCACATGCATAAAGATTTTTTTTCCGAATTAAGACAGAACAAGTTGCAAATCACTTTCTATACCAGCAAACCGCGAAAAAGTGTTTCAGACGCACGAAATTTTGTAAGTGAAAAAGTGTGATTGCCCCAAACTAGACAACGTTAAAAAATAATGTTTCTACGTTCAAGAAGGGATTAATCACATACATATATGTATGTTAATACATATTTTATAGTTATTTTAATTTCTGAGATATAAATGGATTTTTTTCCTTTTTACGAAGTGCTCGGAGTTCATCATATAATTGCAGAATGTTTTTCAAAATAAAATTTTTCTGGTTAATTTGAATGAACTCAAACCTATTTCAACTTCTCTGTCATTCACATTCAGGCCTCTACGTTTGAATGTTAGCCTACTAAGTCTCACACGAGCTCTTCATACAGTCAAAGATTTTTGAGTTCGAATTCATATTCACTCGTTCATTTTGAGTGTGAAAGCTTCATTTGTCATTTTGAGTGCATTCATGCAGACCTCTAATATGTATGCATTTCTGATTCTTTCCTTGTGTTTATTTATTTAAGTGTAACAACTAAATAAAGTCTCTTAAATAATAACAAAACTATTAGCTTTTTAGTAAGTTAGATTTTAAATTTTTTAATAATTTGGCAATATTTTCTGTAACCCATTTTAGAACCATCGAACCGAATATTTCAAACATTTTGTTAACTTTTTTCTTAACCAATTATTATACTTTAAAAACCTTCCTAATTTATGTATACACAGATATACTTACTCTTCGAGCTGCTATCGCCACTAGCGCGGACTGCCGACCGCAGTGATGTATGTATGTATGCATGTACATATGTAATTCTTGAGTAAACAACAAAGTTGCCATATTTACATGGAGCCTTTTGATGACAAACGCACTAACTCACGCATACACCCACAATCACACACACACACACACACAGAAGCACCCTGACATTAAACGGGCAACGACAAGAAAACAACAACAAACGGCAAATGGCAGCCAAAACGCAAACCGAAAACAGCCGCCAACAACAGAGCCGTGTGGTAAAGTATAAGAAGCAATTGGAGGAGGAGGTGGAGAAAAGGGAGACGAGAAAAGTCAGCAAGAGAGCGCTAAAGGAGCCACAAAAATTCGGTTTGCGTTTGATTCTCTGTCGCATGAGCAGCGGCAACAAAAGCAGCACTAACAACAAAAACATGAATAACTAGCGGAAAAGGCTACAGTTGAGCTAGTCCGACTGTGAGAGACTCTGTTCTTAGTCAATATATTATACTCAGCCGCGGAAACGACAAAGGCCAATCCAGGGAGCAATATCGATCGGTGATCCTATTTTTTTTTTTTGGAAGGGAAATCTCGGTCTGAAATAAAAGAGCGTTTATATTCTGCATTCTGTGAATCTTCTCTTTTGTTGACGACTGCCAAAAATTGGTTTAACGAATTTAAAGATGGTCGTACGTCGGTTTTTTGACGAGCCCCACCTAGGTGCCCAAAAAAAGTGAAAAAGTCACTCGACGGAAAGAAATTTGAGTTGAATGAGGAGGTTATCGTCGACACGGGCTAAGTGGGTTGGGCGTAATTGTTGGGTTAAGTGTATCGAATTAAAATGAGATTATGTAGAAAATAAATCGTCATGATAATGCTAATTTAATTTGTTGTAAGACAATTATTTAAAGCCCTTTTTGTCCTTATAAAAACTTTGTTCTTTTAAAATATTTTTAAATCTATTACGTAAAGGTTTTTTTGTTTATTTCGAATTCGTTGAAAATACAAAAAATTAAATGATAATCAGGCCTGTTCCGGTTTTAACTTTCGGCAAGATTTTGCGAATTGAATTCACGTGACATTGAGCTAGTGAGTTTGAATTCGGAAGGGATAAATCTATGATTTTGGAATGCCTAGCATAAAATTAAAGTAAAAACAAAATATTTATAAAATAATCCAATGTTTTAGGAAAAATGCAACATCATCAGATAAACAAACAGTAATTTATTTGATTTTTAAATAATTTTTATTTTATCATACCTCAAAATCGATTAGACTCTAACCTAACATTTTTGTCGGATTTGCTGGACTTGTTCTAATTTCCGCAAGAATTTGTAAAAATGAATGGGAAGTTTATTAGGGCTGCCCTTGTATTTGAAGAAATTAGTAAATATATTGGTACTTATTTTAAACAACAATTTAAGTAATTTTAAGTATTGCGTAAAATAAATAATTCAATTCTTTTACTTTTGAAAAAGGTTTCCACTTATTTTTAAATAAATAAATGATGAATTAATCACACGTTTTGACAGGCGAAAATTCTTTTGACGCAAATGTCTGATTCACTCAGAACATTTTCCAGCACTGTTCTGCTAAAAATTACTCAACACAATGTGGGGGGAAAATTCGGAAGGTAAAGGAATTTTAAGGGAAATTCGTTCAAATCTTGCGGATTGAAATTCGCAAAAAACAAGTGAAAACCGGAACAGGCCTGAATGTTTATAGGAAGAACACGCCCTATGCTTTTCGACGTGCCCAACAGAATTACGCGGATATAATTGAATTCGATGTGATGTTGACCAAAGATGCTCAGGTTGTGATCTTTCATGACTTGTGATTATTTTGGATTTTTTCTGATTATATTTGAATAATTGTAATAGTTTTAGATTTTTTTTTTAATTTTTTGTAATCTAATTGATTAGTAATTCTAATCGAAATTTAACAGGTATGAAACAAACCGTCTTTTCATTCCTATGAAATTATAAATTAATGTTACTTGACTCAAACAATTGTTTGAGCATCCTTAAGCTTTTTTGCTTGGTATCAGTCTTTTGTAAATATGCCATATCTGTCAAAACTAATGGCCCTTGTAATTGCGGTATATGTTGAACAATCTTGATCTGCTTAGTATGATATGTTCAAAAAACCCGCTGACACTATTGCAATATCCAATCGGCTGATTATTTAGATTACATATATACAATTTTCTATTACCTGTAACGAACTTGCTGCTTTTGAAAACTAAGTAGACCTTCTGTATTTCTTAACTACAGGGACTCATATCAACAGAGCGCGTCGCTTTGAGCAGCGGCCTCTGATGCTTGTTTGTTAAACCTCGTGGTTTTCATAATTGAGGTCGCTCTTCTTCTCGCTTTTTCCACCATATATATTTATATATGTATATATGTGTGTGTGTGTATTGTAGTGTGTGTATGTGTGTAACTACGTATTAATGAAGTGCCGCGGGGGGTGGAGATAGGTCACGCGACTTGTCGTTGGGTTTGCGGTGCGTTAATTAAGTTTAAATATTTGTTTTCTGACTTGTGTGTAGGATATGTCAAAAGGCAGACAGGCAGCACCTCAATAACCAAGGGGCGTGGCTGTTACCGGGGCGCCCAAAGCTCATTTATAAAAGTTTTGCGAAACTTTTACCTTTATAACTAAATAAGTATCTATTTATATAGTTTATTTAAACACATTTATTTATTCGTTTCTAATAACCACTTTCCCTCTGTAGCACCATGACGTGTTCGC
Organism: Drosophila recens; assembly: GCA_037043495.1. NCBI lineage: Eukaryota > Metazoa > Arthropoda > Insecta > Diptera > Drosophilidae > Drosophila > Drosophila recens. The sequence goes on along the minus strand of JBAMBJ010002648.1, from coordinate 7,200 downwards.
TAATGACGCTGAACATATCCGGCAACAAGATGGAACAGCTGCCGCTGGAGGCGCATCAAAGGCTACATTCCCTCACGCGACTAGTAGCGCAACGGTGGCTGATGCGCTTCCTCAACATGGCTCACAACTCGTTGGGCAGCCTGCAGGGTCATGCCTTTGGGGACTTGGAGTTTCTAGAGATTTTGAATCTATCTCACAACAATCTCAGCTCGCTGCGACGTCGCAGTTTTCAGGACCAATCTGGATCTCTCCGAGAATCCCCTAGTTATCACCAATCTGCACGAGGTCTTTGTGCGCACCCCACGGGTTCGCAAGCTGAGCCTTCACCACATGAATCTCTACGAGCTGCCGCTGCTCTCCTTCCTGAACGTCAGTGGCAACTACTTGCAGGAGCTGTCTCCTCTCGGTCTCCTGCGTCGTCCGCGGCATGTGAGCATCTCCCACAACACGTTGATTAATGCGAGCCATTTCCCACCCTCGGTCAGGGTTCTCGACCTCGCCCACAATCCCATCCGTCGGATTACTCTGCACGATCTGTTGAGTCTGCGACATCTCTCGGAACTCAATCTGCTCGACATTAAGGTGGCCAATCCTCAGGCCTTCTCCAAGCTGCGTTCCCTTCGCAAACTCCACGCCAGCTCGCATGCGAATCTCGGAGAGATTGTCGCCAGGCTGCCTGGCCTACAGGAGTTGAGGGTTCACTGTCTGGAGCCCAACATTGGGGGCCAACTCCTGACCAAGTTTGCCAACAACACAAAGCTCCAGCTGGTGGAGCTGTATAGCAGCAATGTGCAGACCATTTCACCCGATGTCTTCGCTGGCCTCTCACGCAACCAGCGACTTCAAGTAAAGATATCCCATACACGCATTTCCGACTTACCGCCGGGAATTTTCTACACACTTCGCGAGGTGCCTCATTTATCCATCGATATCTCGCATAATCGCATCAACGCCCTCGCTGCCGACAGCTTCTATCCGAACAAGAGCTATTGGGACACGGTGGGAACCCGGAGCATTATGGGGGGTCTCATCACATCCCACAATCCCCTCGAGTGCGAGTGCGGACTGGTCTGGTTTGGGCACTGGCTGAGGCGTTGGCTGCGCGAGTCGGCCCAGATCAAAGTCATCCAAAAGGACGATCTCAAACGCATGGTCCAGGTGGGTTCCAAAATAGTCTCCCTATAATCTCTTTAATACAGCTTTTCATTTACTTCTTTAATATTTACTTTTTTGTGTGTGGCAAAGCTACCCCTATCGACCGCCGATATGCGCGTAAGCTTTTCTATTGTTTCTATATCTGTAAACTCCCGCAGAGAAATCTTTATGAATACCACTGAAAACCGAGCTCTGCAGGATTCTCGAGAATTTGGTTTACCGAAGAAATATTTCAAGCACAAATTTTTAATCTAATTTTATCTCGTATTTCTAAAATCTCTATAGCGTGCTCGTGCCAATACGTGCCACGATCCAACGTCGGGTCGACACCTGCCCATTCTGGAGATCTTTCCCGAGGATTTGCTGTGCCAGGCCAGTGCCTTGAGCAGCTCCGGGCAGCGCATCTTTCTGTTATCCTTTGCAGCGGCGTTAACGCTGCCTCTGTTCACCATATCCCTTTGATGTTGGCTCTAGCTGCTGGACTTGGCCAAGTAAGTTCCCTTGGCTTGCGATCATCTCATTTGAGGATACTGACGAATGGCAATTTGTATGATACTGTATATAAAATTGAACATAATAACTAATCGCACTTGGAATTAGCTAATGAACCCTAACAATAACGAACAGCAAATCGGTTTATGTCCACTCATAACTTTAAGTTTTATATATAGACATATACATACAATTATAATAATTATAACATAGACATATGAATTAGGACTCCAAAAACTGCGGCACGTTGTCGCAGTTGCCAGGCGTCGTGCGTTGCGGAGTTTCGATTAAAATAACTACAAATATATATAGATAATACGATCTTTAAGCACTAGTTGCCAGATGGGTCAGAATGTCAGAATACCATAAGTATTTTTAGAATCAGTAGTGTTTGTTTATAAGTTACATAGAAATCTTTCCAGAACAGTTCCTACTAGACGCATTACTCCGAATATATTTTTACAGTGAAATCTCCAATTTTCAAACTGCTCACACTCGAAGTTTCCATATCTTAAAGCTGTAGCTTTTAAGTATTCCATAAGTATTCCATATTTCATAAAATATTTGCTCCAATACTTAAACTTCCAGAAAAATATTTTACCTAAGTACAATTTTTCTTTTGAATTACAGTCGATGTTTATAAACGAACCTTGTTTCCAACGCATGAAAAAGATTTAGTCAATAGCTTTAGTACTTGAAATGAATCAAATTAGGACATTCATAATTAAACAATTATCGACAATTTTCTTAGTGTAAGTAAACAATTTCTTTACCGTTGAGGGTCCTCATCGATTTTTTCTTTTTTGTATTGCTAGAACATTTTGAGTCTCTCTCAAATTCATTATCTCCCCCTTAGTTGCCTTTATCTATTTGACATTGCCCAATTCCCGTTTTTATATAATCGTCTCTCAGACACCCTGTCAAATGACCATTAGGTAATTTTAGTTCAGCTCCCTCCGCATGGCGCTGTGTCTTGGCCAACTTTAGGGTAATTAATGCAATTGATTACACACAGACACATTAACACGCATACACATCAACGGACATACCATTTATTAGTCTGCCGGCTACTCTGGCAACGAAAGTCCTCGATGCTGGCAAGATCAAAATTGCCTGGTCTGTGTGTCGAATCCGGGAGCGGAACATACCGACAAGGTGCTATAAGTGCTTAGAGTACGGCCACATATCAGCAAATTGTGGCAGCTCAGTAGACAGAAGCGGCTGGTGTTTCCGTTGTGGACAAGGAGGCCACAAGGTACGTGAATGCCAGAATGAGGCAAAATGTTTTTATTGTGCTGAAAATGGGAAAACACACAACCACATTTCGGGAAGCCTCAGATGCCCGATGATATCCAAAGCACCCACGAGAGCTAAAATCTCCAGAAATGTTTAGTTTTTACCAAATAAATCTAAACCACTGCGAGGATGCCAGCGACCTGCTCACTCAGTCAGTACGAGATCTCCGATCGGATGTTGCCATAATCAGCGAGCCTTATATATCCCCAGAAGATGGATGCTGGGTTCAGAGTACGTCGGGGAAAGCAGCCATATGGTCCTGTGGGAGGCCTCTCCTACGGCCTACATCCTGCATGGCTTCCAACTTCTTTGTGAGGGCTAAGCTGGCGAGCTTTTGGATATACAGCTGCTACTATCCACCAAGCCTGAACCGCTACAGCTTCGCTGCAGCTATTGACGACCTAGTTGAAGACGCTATCGACCACAAACCAGCAGTGATAGCAGGCGACTTCAATGCCTGGGCGCAGGAGTGGGGGAGTGACACCTCCAAACGCAGCAGCTCAGACGCCATAGGAAAGGGAGAAGCACTTCTTGAAGCTTTTGCAGCGCTCGACGTGGTTCTGCTGAACCATGGCACGGCTAACACCTTCAACCGAGGAGGCGCTGGCTCAGTTATTGACCTGACGTTCGTCACGAGCTCCCTCTCACTCACGGCAACCTGGCGCATGTGTAACCATTACACAGCTAGTGACCATGAGGCTTTGGTCTTCTCGCTAGGCAACAGAAGCAGTCGCCCCCAAAATCAGGCCGCAAGGAGATTGGCTTATCGTGCAGACACGCTCCAGGTACCACTTTTTCTGGAAGCAATAAACAACATTGCATTAGCAGGATCAGCGCAACAGATGGCAACGCAGCTTTCAAGCCACGTCACTCTTGCATGTGACGCTTGTATGAGCCGAACCAAGCCATTCAGGGGCACGCAGTCGTCAACATTCTGGTGGAACAATGAGATTGCTGCTGCTAGAAGTATCTGCCTCTCCGCCAGAAGAGCATACCAACGGGCCCGCAAAAGAAACAGCGCAAATTGGCCAGAGCTGCACATTTTCTATAAATCAGCTAGAAAAACGCTGAAGAAAGCTATTCAGTTGAGCAAACGGGAGTACTTTCTACAACTCTGCGACTCTGCCGACCATGATCCATGGGGAAGGGCGTATAAAATGGTTGTAAAGCGCCTACAAGCCAATAAAGCTGAGGCGCCTTTTGATCCAGACCAGCGCAAGGCAATTGTGGAAGCTTTATTTCCAGCTGGAGTCAACACAATGTCAGTTGACAACGACGAGCCAGTTTCTCCATTTATAGTAGAGGAAGTAACGACGGATGAGCTGCTTTCCGTGGCCCGAAAGATGAGCTTAAATAAAGCTCCTGGCCCTGATGGAATCCCCAATCGTGCTGTCAAGCTGGCGATATCATGCAAGCCACAAACATTTGCAACGGTGTACACACAGTGCCTCCGAGAAGGAATTTTTCCTACGCAGTGGAAAATGCAACATCTTGCGTTGATTCCGAAGCCGGGCAAGCCACCTGATGACCCTTCCTCATACCGTCCAATATGCCTTATTGACTCTATGGGTAAGGTGTTGAAGCAAGTCATTTGCAAAAGGCTGGAGAAGGCAATCGAGGAGGCTGGAGGATTATCCCCTAACCAGTTCGGTTTTAGGAAGGGCATGTCAACGGTCGGCGCCATAGGCCAAGTTGTCAGGATCGCGTCTGGAGCTGCAGAGGGAACCCGATGGAAAGGTGGCAAAAAGGAATACTGCCTAGTTGTCACACTCGACATAAGGAATGCCTTCAACTCGGTTAGATGGGACTGTATTATCAGTTCACTGCGTCGGCTGCGTATCCCCCCATATGTTGAGGCGGTGGTCAAAAGTTATTTCAACGGTAGACTGCTAAAGTACGACACTGCGTGTGGTTCCCAAACACATCATGTTTCGGCAGGCGTTCCACAAGGGTCTGTGATGGGTCCTCTACTTTGGAATATCGTATACGATGGAGTAATGAGACTGACGCTTCCAGCCGGCTGCCAGCTAACGTGTTACGCTGACGATGTAGCGCTCACAGTGGTTGGCAAGCACCTGAGCGCGGTAGAACTCATTTGCAATGCGGCCATCCAGCTAATCTCGACCTGGCTACACTCCGTGGGGCTCGAGTTAGCCGCTCATAAAACGGAGGCAGTACTCATAAGTACAAGGACAGTTGTGGAGACTGCACACATCCGAGTCGGAATGCAGGACATTGCATCAAAACGAGCCATTCGTTATCTCGGCGTTATGATCGACACTAGGCTATGCTTCCGTGAACACCTGTCCTACGTACAAGAGAAAGCAGCCAACACGTCCGCTCAGCAATCACATACGCTGCAGCAATCTGGGCAGACGGAATCAAGGTTCCAAGTTACGCCAAGGGTGTAAAATCCATTCATCGACTGTGCGCGCTGCGAATATGCAGTGGATTTCGCACAATCTCTGATGACGCAGCACTAGTCATCGCTGGGATAATTCCAATCGACATTCTAGTTGCGGGGGAGAAGTCGGTGTCGGAAGCCATACGGGCTGGTGCCGATAAGAAGACTGCGCGGAAGACGGCAAGGGAGGAAAGCTGCAGAGAATGGCAAGAGCGCTGGGATATCGCAGTGAAGGGTCGGTGGACGTACCGTCTAATTCCGGATATTGGCCGCTGGATAAACAGAAAACACGGCACGGTTAATTTCTACACAACGCAGCTCCTCAGTGGTCATGGCTGCTTCAGCCAGTATCTGCATAAGTTTGGACATGAAAGCACACCACACTGCAGGTGGTGCGGAAACGCTACGGTGGACGCTGAGCACATCATTTTTGTATGCGGGCGATTTGATCACTTGAGAACCGATCTGTGGCGATCTGCTGGTCAAGTCCTTACACCTAGGAACCTAGTCGAGAAGATGCTCGAAGTTTCTGAATTCTGGACGGCATTTAACAATTTTGCCGCCGTCACGATGAAGGAGCTCCGCAGATGTGAGCGCCAGAGAAGGGAGTTAGCGTAGGAAGATTCTTTGTCCTTGCGAAGCCATGCTGTTCGGCCGTTCCGCATGGATGTGGAACCTTTTTTATGTATATACTACACCACCACCAATTTTATATTTAAACGTTAAATAAAGAATCAAAAAAAAACATCATCGGACATATGATGATTCCTAATAACTGACATACACACACCCACACCTACATACAAACACATCCACACACACATTTAGAGAGTAGTTAATGCATCAATAGATTTATTAGATGGATAAGTTGTTAATAATAGTTTATTATACCTTGAGGGGTATATTAAGTTTGTTCAAAAGTATGTAACAGGCAGAAGGAAGCATCTCCGACCCCATAAAGTGTATATATTCTTGATCAGCATCAACAGCCGAGTCGATATAGCCAAGTCCGTCTGTCCGTCGGTCCGTGTAAACGAAAGGATCTCAGAGATGGTAAGAGCTAGGACCACCAAATTTGGAATGAAGACTCCCTATTATGTCAGGCAGGACAAGTTTATGTTAAAAATTTGCCACGCCCACTGTGGGGGGCGTAATTTATCAAAAACTGACATCGCCTTTAATTTCGGGATTTGAGTTAAATTTTGAAATTTTTTTTTATTTCAACGGGTGTAGGATCATGCCCAGAGACTAATCACCAAATTTCAACACGATTGGGCCATAGTAGTGAAGATATTAACGATTTTTCAAACCCCTTTTTAAATGCAATTCTATAAATAGAATTAATAATGATTTAATTCGTTTTGTATTTACTCTCACGGAATGTACATTGAGTATGTAAGTATATCGAGTTTGCCAGCATCAGCAAATGTGTCGAAGTAGCCGAGGTGATAAGTGTTCGACTAGCAACCAGGGAGATCGCGGTTCGAATATCGGTATGGGTGCGGTGCAGATGACTTTTAATTATTAAATGTTTTCGTTTATTTAAATTTTTTTTCTAATGATAGAGATACGCACCCATGCGCAATGGGTCGTAGGTTCGAATCCTGGATTGGTCAACCAATTTTTTTTTTTTGTTTTTATCATTTTTACTTTTAATACATTTTTAAAATATCGTGCCAATTGGTTAAAATCACTCATTTATATTTTAAAATTTGAATGGATGCAGCTGCCAAAAAAACGTTAGGTCGATAAATAAGGATAATTATGGGAATAACATGGGCTTCAAATTTTCGGCGTGCCGGGCCTAGGCTCAGGGTATATTACTGTCGAGTGCACTCGACTGATCCGCTTGT
>JBAMBJ010002647.1:0-31412 GCA_037043495.1 Drosophila recens | reverse complement strand
TAAACAGAAAGAAAACCAAACAGACGTGTGTCTTCAATTATCACTAAATATACTTTTACATGGCGACCGTGACAAGTGTCACGAACATGTTGGAAATATAATATAATTTATATAATATATATAATATAACGATACAGAGAAGACTGCGATGGATTAACAACATCCTCGACAAAAGTGGCTGGAAACGATACGGAGAAAGTGGCTGGAAATACTGAGTAAGTAGAGGTGATGAGCAATGCCTAAAAATAGGCGCAGTGGAGTACAAAAAAGGCTTAAGAAAAGAAAAACCAAACTCCTAAAACTGTTATTTGCCCCCGACACAACAATTAGTTGGGAATCAGGCAATAAAATACAGGCTGAAATCGACAATATCGAGTTGATTCAGCAAAAATACAAAAGCTCAACCTCTACGAATGAAAGCACTTCTAAAAATATACAATTAATAAACTCAAAAGTATTTCAACCAGTGCCACAGAAAAAACAACTCAACACTAAGCCGGAGAAACAATGCCCAACTGGACCATTTGAGTCGCAGCACTGCAGCTATACATGCTTCAAGAGGACCAGCACCGGCGCCCCAAAAGCCTGTGAGAGGACCAGCACCGGCGCCCCAACACCTTGAACCGACAGCGCTTCCAAGAGCGCATATTTTTTATTCCAATGCACCGCGTGCAAAATTTTGCACTACGATGCATATTTTTTTTATTAATTCTTAAAAATACACTGTAATACTGAGCGATAATTGCGTTGCTCGTAATAGAGTGTGGCCTGAAAACCATACAAAAACCCAGGCAGGAAACAATGTAAAAAAAAATATATTTATATATATAAAAATAGAGTAAAGTAACAGAATTAGTAAAACTGTCGAAAATTTTGAGTTAGTGGAAAATATTAAATATACAATATACATAACACGCCCACAATGGGGTTAGTCGTTACCAAAACAGTGGACTCCACTGGCAATAAAATTAGCAAAATCGAATCATAAAACATTGATTTGAAATCAACAAATTTATTTTTATAATAAATGAAAACAAAAAAAAATATATATAAGAGAAATTTTTCAAAAAAGAAATAAGAATAAATAAAATATAAAAATAAATAAATATGACTGAATAAGAAGTACATTTGGAAAGGAACAAGAATTTGAGAATAGGGTACTTTCGATGCAAAGATTACATTAGATTAAAAAGAGAGAACTTAATAATAATTTAATCTTGTTCAGCGCATTTGAACAATGAATGCGTCAGGCTCCTGCTGGTACCTGGAACACGTAACGACTGGCAGAAGAGTATTTCTCCGTGCTGGAGAAAATACCATAGGCAGGCACTCCAGCTGCAGTTCCTATTTGCCTGGGTACATGTTCCTGTCCAGGCATCATGCCAAGTTAATCGTGCGCAACGGACGCATAGGCTTAAGGAAAGTCTCCTTCATGTTACAAAACGGCACAGCTTACACATTACAGTGCCAAATACTTTAAATTTTCCAGCCGTGTTCGATGAATCTGTTCTACTGAAACCAGATACCGAACTAGAAAGTATAGACTTCAAAGATCAGATGACCTCAAAGGTATCAAAAACACCCCAATCATCAGATCTAGTTAGCTCTGATTTCGATACTGACGCCAAAGTGATAGAAGAAAAATCTACTACGATGCCGGACAAATCAGCCGCCCAAAGGGCGTATATAAAAGAAATTTCACAGTCAGTGCCAGAATTTGATGGAAAAAAAATCCATCTCCAAAGATTCATTACGGCAATTAAACTGGTTGACATGACAAAAGGGTCATAATAATCAATCGCAATAGATGTGATAAAGTCTAAAATAATTGGCTCAATCCTCTATAAAGTACAAGACGAGACAGCTAGTAAAGTAATCATAGAGAAAAAGACGAGGCCAAAACCAAGGAAGAGGCCGAGGTAACTCCAACCAAGGTAACAATAACAACAATGTCAGAGTGGCGCAAAATGCGTCGGAAAACTCTCAGAACCCTTTAGGAAACAATCAGTAAATGCAAAGGTTCATTCCATCAATTACAGTCTTAATATATTTGTCACTTTTTTTAATCATTCAACTGAAAATAAACTCACATTCCTAATAGATACTGGTGCAGATATCTCACTTTTAAAAATAAATTCAGATAATTTCAAAATTCAAGAAGACAAAATTATAAACATCCAAGGCATAGGCCAGGGTGTAATAAAATCTCAAGGAACAACTTCAATAGAACTTCAATCCACAAAATATATTATTCCTCACGAATTTCATTTAGTAGACTTAGATTTTTCAATACCGTGTGATGGAATAATAGGCCTTGATTTTATTAAAAAAATCAATTGCCAATTAGACTTCAAACCAAGTGAAGACTGGTTTATAATTAGACCTCAAAACTTAAATTATCCTATTTATGTTCCAATAACATATAGTGCTTGCAACAATACAGTTCTTCTGCCAGCCAGATCCCAAGTAATTCGGAGAATAGACATTAATTCAGTAAACGATTATATATTTGTTCCAAATCAAGAAATACATAATGGAATTTATGTTGCAAATACAATAGCAGCATTAAAACATGTATACATTCGCCTTCTAAACACAACTAATTTCGACCAATTGATCAAAGTAAACAAAATCGAATATGAAAATTTAACAGATTACGATATTCATAACACTAATCCAGAAAATAGAAGCGAACAAGTACTTTCAAAGTTAAAGAAAAATTTTCCAGAACAATTCAGACGTGTTCGGACTGGAAACCGAACCAATAGCGACAAATAATTTTTATAAACAAACATAAAGACTTAAAGATGATGAACCCATTTATATCAAAAACTACAGAAGCCCGCATAGCCAAGTTGAGGAAATCCAAAAACAAGTAGGGAAATTAATAAACGACAAAATCGTAGAACCGTCTGTATCCGAGTATAACAGCCCACTCTTGTTAGTTCCGAAAAAATCGTTACCAAATTCGGAAGAAAATAAATGGCGATTAGTAATCGACTATCGCCAAATCAACAAAAAAATACTTTCTGATAAATTCCCGCACCCCAGAATTGATGATATTGTAGACCAACTGGGCAGAGCTAAATACTTTTCATGCCTTGACTTAATGTTAGGTTTTCACCAAATTGAACTTGAAGAAAATTCAAGAAATATAACATTTTTTTCAACGAGCAATGGCTCATATCGCCTTATAAGCCAACCCGGTAGTTGCAAAGTAAGCTACCCTACATTGCCAGCAACTGCTGAGTACACAATAGCCAAATTCTAATTGACACTACACACCTGTAAGCTAAGCTATTCTTACCTATAAATATTGTGACTTTTAGATTAATAAAATCAGTGTTTTTAGTATAAACTACAAGAAGCATTCACTTATTCTGTGCGCATCAAGGAATTCCCTCTCCGAAGTCCACCTGGTTACAGGTGCCAGCTGCTACGCCTTTCTAGTAGTCAGATTATGTGCTGACTGCTTTCAAAACTTTACACAAACATTTTGGTGACCCCGACACTGGAAATCCGCGTTGTCAACTAGGCGACACAAGGATAACCTCCAGATCACAGTCCTTACTTGAAGTTGTCAACAAGGCGAAATTCAAAGGATACCTGCAACCTGCTAACACAATACGCACAAGATTGTATTGTGCCCATCTGAAGTTGTCAACAAGGCGACATATCAGGATCGTAAGGATTCACCAATTGGTGAACCATTTTATTGGCACTCCACTGAAGTTGTCCACCAGGCGACACAAATTCTACGTGTGCTCTAATTCAAGTCCACCAAGCGACGAGGTTAAGATATTTACTAGCAAAAATGTCAGCCAAGAAATTCTAAAGCTGATACCCAACTACAAAAAGGATTCAGCTGAGAGAAAAATCCCAGGCCGGTTATCATAAGATTAGGGCTTAAACTCTCAAGGAAAAATGGAGCATCTTTCAAGCAAATGGTGAAATGATTAGAAAGCCTGGCGGCCTACCTGAAAACCATGAGAACTTCACCTTTGCAAGAAGAGATCAAGCAAAAAGACTGCAAAAATTAAGAACGGACAGCGTCAGGAATCAACCTTGGAGCCCAAGGTCATCGCGTTATGCCGACGGCAAACGGCAATGATTGTGTAGTATGTTCACATATCGAATGCTCACTGTACTCAGTGGAATGCATAAATATTATTGCATTATATTAAGCATTATTAAGCATTGCACAATATTAAGCATTGTCGGTAATATGACCGTTCTTGAGTGCATTGAACTAGACAGTGCTGAGTCGGCATATTTGACATGCGCGACAGCTCTGTCACCAAGTGAACATAATACTTCTTCTCTGCCGCGGTGACTATTCGCCAACCAACTTATGTAAACACTTATACATAAGCTGACCGCTCCTCTGCCGGCGTCACTGGCAGCGCAGCTACGCGGTCTTTAGCTGTACGATCAAATTGTTAGAGAACTAAGATTCATTGAATAAAGATACTTAAAACTTAACAGACGAGTGTTTCTTGTGATCGTGGAACATTTACATTTATACATGGTGACCTGGAACCTTTTATAAATCTACACCACCAAGAGACGAAGTTAAGATATTAACTAACAAAAATGGCATCAGAACAAGTAATCATCGATGAGTAACTGGATGTACAACAAGATGTCAGCCAAGAAATTCTAAAGCTGATATCCAACTACAAAAAGGATTCAGCTGAGAGAAAAATCCCAGGCCGGTTATCATAAGATTAAGGCTTAAACTCTCAAGGAAAAATGGAGCATCTTTCAAGCAAATGGTGAAATGATTAGAAAGCCTGGCGGCCTACCTGAAAACCATGAGAACTTCACCCTTTTTTATGACAAATGATCCACGGTCCTGAAGTAGCAAGAAGCCATCAACAACGACGCTGAAAGCCTAAGCAACAAGACTGCAAAAATTAAGGACGGACAGCTTCAGGAATCAACCTTGGAGCCCAAGGTCATCGCGTTATGCCGACGGCAAAAGGCAATGATTGCATCACTATATCGCACATTGCAACAGCCTATTGAGCTTACCACAATGAATCTTATAAGGAATCAATGGTCCCAAATTCAGGATATTCACTTTCGACCTTATGAAGAAGTTGAATTTCCGGAAGAAAATGGTTATGACACAAAGGAGTATCTACAAGCAGAAAGGGATGCGCAAAGGGCTCTACCGGCAAAAAGCACTAATTACAGAAATTTGCCTCGAACAACTATTCCCATCGAATTTGGGAATAAAGTATATTAAAATGGACACAATTCCTCGCCATGTTTGTGTCCATAGCTCACGAAACCAATATGCCCATAATCCGAAAACTGTGGTATCTAAAAACCAGCGTGGTCGGCGAGGCAGAAAGAATGATACGCCAAATAAAGAAGAAAACTATCTTCTATCGATTTTTGATGCCTCAGGTAATGATAATGTCAGATCGCTCAAGGAATTATAGAAGTTAACATAAGTTAACGCGACTCGGTTTGACTCCAGCACAGGCAAACATTGTCACTATGGAGTCTCTTGTATCCCTCAAGGGACTCGGCTTAGAAATTTCGACGTGGGACCCAATTCTGATAGCGGTTGTACGAAACAAGCTGGACAGCACAAAAAAGACGCTGTTCGCGTAATCAATATGCAACTCGGGAAAATTCAGAAGCTGGACACCATGTTCCAGTTTCTTGAGCAAAGAGTCCGTGTTTAAGCCACCGGAAGCAGAACACAGAACCATGCGAAACGAGATTCGAAGGGAGCAACTTCTGCCTCGCCGTCAACTACAAGGAAGGATTGTCTATACTGCAAGAAATCAAACCATAAGATGTTTCGGTGTGAAAAATTCCGCGCCCCTTCTGGTACCTGGAGCACGTAAGCACTGAGAGAAAAATAATTCTTCGTGCTGGTGAAAATGAAGTTGCACATTTTTCTTGTCTGGGTACATGTACATTTCCAGGCATCACGCAAAGTTAATCAGGCGCAACGGGCGCGTTGTTGTTTTAAAACAGATGAACGCAGTAAATGGCGTATTTATAGGAAACAGACAGATCGTAGAAAAAAGATACCCACTCAGATGTGGCGATATATATTAACTAGCAAAAATGTCAGCCAAGAAATCCTAAAGCTGATATCCAACCACAAAAAGGATTCAGCTGAGAGAAAAATCCCAGGCCGGTTATCATAAGATTAAGGCTTAAACTCTCAAGGAAAAATGGAGCTGTAGTATTTTGTATGCCAAATGAGCATATGCCCACAGTATTGTAGAGTATACAGTATAACAAGTGGTCATATGCCCAACTTAAAAGTAAGAGTAACAACTCATAACATAACGGCACTTTGTTGCTATGTTTATAAGTGCAGTAATAGGATCCGTCAATTATGCGGACTGGCCGCAGCGTGGGATCGCTAACGTAAACACTTTTCAAGTATGTGCCGTCTGTACATATATACATGTCTATACATAGCCACATACATACATACATACTGCAACTCTCTCTCTGCCGACGTTCTTAGCGGCAGAGCTATCTTATAATATTCTATGTAATAAGCCTCTGAACATAATTGAATAAAGGAGAACGATCAGTCTCTTAAAAACCTATCTACCAACAAGACGTGTACTTATTTGAAACATAAAATAACATTTAATATAACATGGCGACCGTGACAAGTGTCACGAACATGTTGAATAACATGTGAAATACAAAAAAAAAATTTATACAACAACTGGAAGTGAAGCAGCGGCAAAATTTATACAACAACTGGAGGTGAAGCAGCGGCAGCGGCAACAACAAGCATTAAACATATACTGAAACAACGAGGCATCTGGAACGAGACATACACCCTGGCGAATCAAAATTAACTGAGTGAGTACAGGGGGCATGAGCTCTAAAAATACTCTAAAGCTAAAAAGGCGCAGTGGCATTAAAGAGCGGATCAGACAAAGAAAGTCTGAGATCGTAAGACTCTTATATAAGTCCCAAAACCCATTACCTTGGGATACTGCAGTCAAGCTACATGACGAACTCAAACATCTTGAGTCGTTAAACAAAGTAAAGAGCCCCCCCTGTCCCTCAGAGGAAAAACTTATTAATCCAAACACACATCGACCACAGCCACAACCGATCCCGAGAAGACAACGCGAATGCCCAGCAGACTGCGAGGGACCGCTATACAGCCAACATTGCCGGCAACATTTATATCTATCGAGGAGAGCGACGCAAGGTCGATAAGTTTAAGGCCAAAGTCACCCAACACAGAGTTTACGCAAACCAAAAATGGCAGAGTCGTCAGCGGCTGACAGGGCATACATAAAGAAGATTTCCTCCGCCAAACCCGAATTTGACGGGATAAAAATACACCTCCAAAGATTTGTAACAGCGCTCAAGTTGGTAAACCTAACTTAAGGACCATATGAGCATATTGCCATTGAGGTAATAAAGGCGAAAATCACTGGTTCCACCTTGTAAAAGGAACAAAATGAAACTACCATTAACGCAATTGTAAGCAAGCTGAAAACTACTATCGTTGGTGAATCATCCGATGTAATAAAGGCAAAATTAGCTAGCATCCACCAGAATGGAAAAACAGCCACACAATTACGATTGAAATAGACAATTTACGAAAACTGGTAGAAGCATCGTATATTTATTGATGAAGGCCTAGGTGCCGAGCATGCTGACATGTTCAGTACAAAAGAAGCCATAAGCACCATGACTAGAAATTGCGAACATGGTAGGCTAAGGATAATCCTTGAGGCAGGCTAAGGCGTTGCAAAATTCTGGATCACAAATTAACGTAATATCAGAAAGACTTGCATCATCACTGTCATTAAAACGCCATGTACCGCACTAAGAATTGAAGGTATCGATGGACAGCCGAGAAAAAGTAGGGCTCGAGTAATAGAGTTAGTGAAGTGACTACACAGTAATTGTACAGTGCGGATCGAAGCATTTATTCTACCGCACATTATAATGGATAAGCCAGCCCAGAACATAAATGATACCAAACTGGAATATGACTAAAAACCTTCCGTTGGCGGATTCTCAATTTAACAAGCCGGGCAAAATTTACGTGATAATCAGTGCTGAGCTTTGTTATGAACTATTGCTCCCACAAAAGCACAAACTCATGCCTTCTGATCCAATCATGCAGCAGACCAAGTTGGGGTGGGTTGCGGGTGTAAAAATAAAGTAATCCAACATGTATGTGCAGTTGCTACAGAAAAAGAAACTAATGCCATATTGGAACGATTTTGGAGCTTTGTAAAATGCTCATATATCGAGGGTACCCTGTGCCTAGTAATAATTTAACGGCAATACAAAATGGCATAAGCATAAACCAAGCAAGGTAAACAAAACTGAAGTACCCAGCACATTTCAAGTGCAACGAGCCTAGTCAGCACAACTGCCAGGCTTTGAACGTGTGAATAAAGTACTATGTGCATATAACTCTCTGCTCTGTTGTCGGCTTCGCCAGCGTAGAAACGCGCAGCCTTAGCTAAGTTAATTTAAAGCAACAACTGTACGATCCATTATGAAAATATACTTGACTTCGACCAGACGTGTCGGAGTGACAACCAAACAACAAAACAAAATCTTTTAACTATTACATGGCGACCGTGAAGCTACATCAGACGTAGAAAGTCTGAAATAGTAAGACTCCTATATAAATGCAAAACTCCCCTCCCATGGGACACTGCAGTCAAACTAAATGACGAACTTGAACATCTCGAGTCGTTATTAAAGTCAAAGAAAGATACCAGCAAAACCAAATCTTTTAACTATTACAGCTTAGACAATTATGGGACGTCAGAAAGGCATCATTTATGCGCAAATAGAGATGAAAAATCAAGATATTATCATAACGACGGATATAGTAGTACATATAATAAACTTCAAAGATATTGACAATATTTTGAACGAAATAGGAAAAAAAAACATAGAAAGGACAAACAATGACAACAAACACATATTACAATCAAAACTGACTGAGACAAAACACAAATTGTATTGTATGCCCTATATAGCAACCACAATCGCGAAAGAAGAAGATTAATTTATATGGTAGGTAGTTCAGCAAAATGTTTGTTTGGAACAATGGACGAGGAAGACAGAAAAGAAGTTGAGAATCATATGTCCACATTTAAAGAAAACAAGTCGTTTAATCGTTTAAGAATATTATTACTCACTTTTGCATTTCTTCGCCACCTGTCGATGGATTGCAATGAACCATTTTCTTTGAAACACTATCAGCTTTACGTTAAACCTTGAATAACAATTTTATCTTTGTCATTTCTATTTTTTCCAGGACGATATGTTAGCTTTCAAACTCAAAAAATTACAAAAACCGCCCATTTTCGAACTTTTTAAAATCGCTAGCACCTGAACAGCTGAACCGATCTTAGCTCTGCATAAAAGAAAGTTACCTTTAATTTAAGTGCCTGCTTGGCCAAATCGGATAAGTAATAATGGAAATATACTCAAAAGTAATGGAGTAACCTCGAAAATTCGAAAAAAAAATTTGAATATTTCGAAAACGCATCCATAAAAAAATTTTAAATGCCATTTTCGTGTTAAGGGGACCGAATTCCATAAAAAAAAAATACTTTGATTCACTTTGCAATGAAAGTTTTAATTTTGTAAACTAGTGTAATTTGTGCTTTTGTTGAACATTTCGTTTGCTGCTATTTCTTTTGTTTAGTCCGTTTCTTTAAATTAATGCCTCAAATCAATTAAACTGCATTGACCTTTACCAGTTGTTCAGTGTGTCTGACTGGAGGCGACTGGACCTGAGTTTACTTGGGTTTGTTAGCAACTGACGATGAATAATGAAAGCATAATTAATTGTATACTCAACCCTCGACCATCCGATTTGTGTAAGTTAGGAATAACATTTTAAACCAAGTTTCTCACTCCCATTAGCCCACAGCGTCTGACCGGCGGTCTGGACGCCTGGTAGGCAGTAAAAGAGGCTTTAATAGCCATGCTTAATGCGAAGCAGTGCACAGCAGGCCAAGTCTTCCAAAAGATGTTAAAATCTATCTCCACCTCGTTAAACGCTTTGAGTTATCCCTCGCACCATTCTCTCTGCCCCTAATGCCAACATTCGACAACAAATGTCTATCATTTACGCGGCATAAAAACGAAATCTCCGTTAAAAAGCGATAACCAAAGCGGCGGTAGGCGCGCCATGACGTTGAAGCTAACGGTCATCATTCTCAAGACTTTCCTGGTGTCATTCTCCTGCGTATACTCTATATTAGTTACAAAATTTAAAACGGTGTTAAAGATTTGGTAATTTGACAGAGCTTCAAAGCTGTGAAATACGTATTTACTGGGTACCGCTAGTTAAGCCTACTTCTGCTCGGTATTTTACACAATGTAAAAGACTGGTGACAAAAGCATTTCAATGCTCCAAAAAAATTGTTTTTGTGACGCTTAATTTAATACATGAGCTATTTAAAAAAAAAGTTTGGCGCTCGGCACTGTGCAATAAAAAACTATTTTTTTTTTTGAAATAAAAATGCAGAACACACTTTGTACACTTATGTACATAGGCCTTTATAAATATGGTTTACAAATTTTGAAATTCTTTCTATTTCTGGCCTACTAAAGGGACCACTGTGCACTGCCTGGTCTTTTATAGTTTTTATTAAGGAGATGCATTTTTCGTAATGCAAATTCCCGCTGACCGATAAATATTCTCTGCAATTGACTTCTCTGTTGAAGCAGCGGCGCTGCTTTACGCTAAGTTAACTTTAAAGAAAAATTAATGGATAATTTAATAAAGAACCTCAAACCAAAACGAAGGCGTCTTTCAAATTGTTTGAAAAAGACTGGACAAGGAGAGTTATATACTCAGACGATTAATTACCATACCATCAGGTACGGCTGACTGTAGCCTTTTCGACTCGTATGAAATAAACATAGTATCCTGGTCATAAGAAATCGAATTTCAGGTCTAGAGCTTTTTAGAAGTTTTCATTTTAGTCATAGCTAGTTACTGACATAGATCATTTGTTTTCGTCTGAAACAAAATAACTTCATACTATTTTTATATTTAAATTTCTCGTATTAGAAAGAAAAACAAATCACTCAAAATGTATGAAGCAGGTAAATGCACAGATCCAACAAATGGCCGCTTTCGGAATAAGGCTGAAGAAATTGGAAATAAGATGGAAGCTATTTACAACGAGCAGCCTGCGGAGATACAGCCTTGCCTTCCCCAATGGTTGAAGTCCAGCAAAAGAAAGGAACGAAATTCAAAAATTGAAAATGACCATGTATTTTCTGAGCGCTATGTGACCAAAGCCAAGCATGTGTGTCCCTTCGTTGTGACTAAGCGTTTTGCAAGAACCCAAATTATCGGTGACTACGAAATTCGTTTAAGGTCGGATCGCATTATACGAAAACTGTTCGGTGTCAACGATTTGAGAAATATCCTTCTTCTCATTACGCCCATTGCACAGCCATCGAATTTAATATACAAATTTAATATACACGGCTATGAAATAGATAACCAACGGCATCTCGGAGTAACCAGCCTGACCGAAAATGAGCGGGATGTCATCGTGCAAGATCACAACGCAACAAATTATTCATTGATCTTCTGCTCAGGCTGTCTTGAGCTAGAGGATGCATTTATAAATAGTCCAATAAAGAGACTAATTTTCAAAGTGTTAAAGAAAAAGGAGAGCACGTCCATACGCACCAGATATAAGGGTAACAAGATAGCACTTCAATATTTACCATTTAATTTTGAGCAAACTAAGCAAGTCACATATGATGATCATAAGTTCAAGATATGCAAACTTCCAAAAACGCGGCAGCTAGAAACAGGCACTTTACCAAAGTTAAAGTTGAAGAACATTTTCTCTAATGCGATATATCATTCAAGTTGTTCCTTACCTAAGGTTTCTTTTTGTAATAGAAATCTAAATGAGGTTAAGCAACGACAGCAAAGGACACCAACAAAACGCCCTACTTCACAGTCACCTAAGAATACTTGCGAGCACGAGAAGTCTGCGCGTTATGATGTTATTGCTGTCAGAGGAACAAATCCGTCGCCCAAAGTTGACATGACAGATGATCAAAGGGGATACTTAAAGAAAAAAAAGCTGACTAATACGCAATACGGATGTGAGTTGATTAGTTCTGCAGGCATCAATTCAGTGCCCCAAGAAAAGGACACCTCAAAATCGTATGCTCGGGAGCTATTAAAATTGCGCCGCGAGGACGAGATAGGAAAGGTTTCTAGATTTTACGATGGCTTTGATGCATTGATTGAGCCGCAACTATTACGTGAGCTGGACGAGTTCAACCATGAGTCTAATAAGTCAATGATGACTTTTGATAACTCACTAACAATCTTGAAAACGAATTCATCGCAGTTTGAACGACTGATGGACCCATTGGTGGTTCCAGCTAATTTCTCGAAAAAGGCTCGCCTGTTACTTCAATGCAAACTGTGTAATATGTGTGAGAGGCAAACGTATTACAATGTTGGTAATATTCTCGGAAAAATCAATTCACGTCCCATTCCACGTAAGGAGCATCTTTTAATTCTCTTTCGTCTCTTCGATCTTCTGGGCATTAAACTTTTTGTTCGGCCTGAGTATCATTTGCCCGGATGTTCACCTACGATTATGTCACGATATCGCATCGAATGTTATATATTTGACGATCGAAAGGACTTTTTTGCTTCTTTGTCCGTTCTTCGTGTTCAGTTAGAGGAACTTGTCCAACTTGTACCTGGTATCGTGCCCAATTTGCGTTACATTACTGATGCTTTTGACCTGACTATATTGCCGATCCGAATAATCAAATACATAAGAGCTTTGATCCCAGCACCATTATCCAATGGTCTTGCCGATATGTGTTACGATTTTTTTCAGCCGAAATCAATCCTGGCGACGATAAAAAATGAGTGGGCGGACGACTCCAATTGCTCGAAGGAATAAGTTACGTGAAGAACATAAGATTTACAGATTCATGGCGAAATACTCAAACGACTTTGAAAAGAACAAAATTCAGATTTCAAAGACTCAATTTTAAATGACGAACAAATACTTTCAGTACATGTGATCGATATGATAAACAAAATAAAGATTTTAATGGTATACATTTTCTTAATCAATGCATATAGAAATGTGGAATTATTTTTATACCGATAATTAACGCACTTTCGAATGCCACACCCACTTTTATTTTATTGTCTACATTTTTCAAATGTCAAGAATATACATAACATATATTTTAAATTTCAGACCGATATCTCACTTCGTTAGAAAGTTACAGACTTTTGCCTCTAATTCCTTAAAAGCCATTGTTCATGGCTTGCTCGGCTAATTTCAACGAATTAAAAAAAAATTGTTTGGTTAATTTTGAAAAAAATATATTCATAAAATTTGCTGCAAAATTAGGAATCAGAATAAGGCTCAACATTAATGGAAAATGTGTTATTTTTTTTTAATACCTTAAATACCTCAAATTACCTTAAAATATTTTAATCTGAAAGCTTCATGCTTCTCAGTGGAGGCTAGGAATTGATTTTAGACATATAATTTCTGAAATTATCTTATAATTCATAGTAGATTACGAGGCTGGTGAACGATTATCACGATTTTTTTCTACCCGAACAAATTGAGCCGCCCTAATGTACATGCTACATAACTTCCCTGTTCCCTGTAGGCCTACAAGAAACTATCTTCCATTATCTCTTTCTACTTGCACCACTGATTATGCTTTGCTCAATCCATTTCAATCGTTTTTTTCACTTGTTTTCTTCGGAACACTCTCTGTCTTTAATTAAGCTTTCTAAGGTGCGTTTCATAATCATAAGACACCCCATTTTTTGTTAATATTTCAGAAAATACATTTTTTATCGAAGTTGTTTTTTTATATAATATTCTTAGCAATAAAACCAACAAGTTTTAGTAGAATTTAGAATGGTTAGTTTATGCAAATAATATTAATTAAGGAAAAAGCAATATTTGGGCGTTTCATAAATATAAGACACTTTTCAATAATGATTTAACAAATTGATTCATTGGCAATTCTTTGGGATTATGTGCAGAAATTAAACTTTTTTATAGTCAATGAGATCACTCCAACCTTTAGCAATACAAAAAAATTTGTTTTTCATCGATTCTTTTAACTTTCTAAAAAGATTGGGATCCAGCTTACCCCATTCGGTCATAGTTGCCGTCTTAGGTTCGTTAAAATTTCGTTTTTTCATCGTTATCCCGTCTTACTTATGTACTCCAAACATTTTTAATGGGATTTACATCCGGGGAACATGCCAGGCAGTTTACTGTTTGGATTGAGCAATCAGTTAATAAGCGTTTTTTCCTCTGCTAACATGAATGCGAGCGTTGTTTTGATGAAAAACAAGAGGATCTCCACTGTTTGCTTCAATATAAGGAAGGAGACTGCTTTCTAATACACGAATGTACTTCTTGCACTTCATTCGAGATGATATAAATCGTAAATCCAACATGGCTTTCGATGTAAAAGCACCGTTCACCATAACGGAACCGCCACCCATATTTCGTTTAGAAAAGTAAATTGGATCCTTTTGAAAATCGCTCCAATAGAATAGCGAGTCATCAGGACCATCAAGATTCTTCATCTTTTCATCAGAAAAAATAATTTAGAAAGGAAAAATTGTAAATCAGAGGAATTTAAGGACCAGATTTATGTCTGGATGTGTTCCTGTGGGTAGAAAGATGATCTTCCTCAAATTAACGCCGCGCCTGCTTGTGACGTGGCATAAGATGTAGTTCTTTCAACATTTTCGAGAACTTAGTATCCTTTCTCAGCTGTAGGGTGCAAAAAATCGTGTTTTTTTATGCTTTCTTGCCCACAGACGCGGCCAAATTGGTGCAAGAAACGGGTGAGTTTGACCTTTACCAATAATCTTTCAGAGACTTAACGTATAAAGCACAATTGTTTTTTACCAGTTATCTTTAAATTAACGAAATTACTTGAATTCTTTAAAAAAAAATCGGACTACGCATCGAATTCTCTTAATTTTTCGCGAAATTAGAGATAATGATATGTAAAGGTCATTCGAGGTCAAAATTTATCCCTAATCTTCACTCTACAATATTATACCTCGCGGCATATTTGTTAAAATGGATTAGATTATTAATAAAACATTAAACAAAATCGCACTCATTACATTTTAGTTCACTAAACTCAATTTTTCAACAACTGTCTTATCATTATGAAACGGCAAAAATTTAAAGAAAACAGAGCATGTCATGCAAAAGATAACGGTTCTTCTGAATGCATGAGAACTGGCGCCAATCACGATTCTTTACAGATAGCCAATTAATATTAGAACAAATATTTATAAGAAACCATTTATTTAAATGCTTTCTTTAATTTTGGTTGAAGTTTACATTTGCTATTTCAAAGTGTCTTATGAATATGAAACGCACCTTATTTTCTTCCTCAGTGTTACTTCTGGCCAACTCTAACTTAGTGTCTTACACCCCAATTTCTGTCTTTATCCTATTCTTATTCTTACTCTTACTCTTCTTTATTCTATCGACCTTACGTGTATTTCTGTCTTAACATTTTTTCTGACACCTTTCTCTTCTCTATCTTTTTCAAGGATGTGTATGCTGAGTCATCAGCACTTGGTTCCAAGATCACAAGTCTGGGATACATTTTTGGAGAAATTTAATGGAAAACTAATCTTTGGTCAGCCGTTTTTGCTGGCAGATATGGTAAGACACGAAGAGAAGACATTGATTGGATGAAAATACCAAGAATAAATGTTCTGGTGCATTCATTGCTTAGTAGGCTTGGAATTGTGAACCCACACAGTTGGCCTTAGTTTTACGTTCAATATTATACCCTGCACAATACGGTCGAAGCTTCAAAGAATTTCGAGTAGAACATACAAATTTCAAATATACAAATCAAACAGACTTTCTCCTTAGTGAACTAATTAACAAAAGGTGAGTCTCCTGCTTATGGAAGGTTAGAATCATGGATGTTAGTGAATGTTCATTGATTGATTACTTTTGAAAATATAGGCGCGGAATTAATTGCAGTAACATGGCCTCAGGTATTGAGGTTGCCTTGGAGTGCAAGAACATCTTCGAGCAGATTCGCCGGATGAAGCAATATCGCTATGTGATCTTTGCCATCAAGCAGGAGCGAGAGATCACTGTGGAGGTAATTGGTGAGCGCGATGCTGCCTATGATAACTTCCTGGACGATTTACGCAAGGGCGGGCCGGAAGAGTGCCGCTATGCCGTCTTTGACTATGCATATCATCATCAGTGCCAGGGAGCCTCCTCGACGTGCTTGAAGGAGAAGCTCTTCTTGATGTTGTGGTGCCCAATGCAGGCCAAGATCAAGGACAAAATGCTCTACTCCAGCTCCTTTGCTGCGCTTAAAAAAGAGTTCAATGGCGTTCAAAAATATATTCAAGCCACCGAATTGGAAGAAGCCTGTCGCGAGTGTGTCGAGGAACAATTGCGCGTTCTAGACCGGGACTAAGATGCACACTGTAGTCATTGGACAGACTTTTTAAGGCCTAAATTGACACTCGAAATGTTGAGTTGCATATTAAGTAATTATCCTTATTCTTTTCGGTTGTCAATGTGTTGTTCCTAGCCCTATATAAAGTTTGCAAGCATACTTGCATCTTAAATGTTCTCTGCTTGGACCTGTTTGCTCACATTTGATTTTATTTGATTTTGTTTCTTGAAAGTAGCTCCGTTGGGCAGCCATCAGCTTATAGCCTTAAATTCAGCAAACGCTTACGGCGAGTTTTAGTTTCAAACCTCAACTGTAATTTATTTTGCCCAAACCGACAATTCAGGGTTTGTTGTCGGGAGCAGGTCGAGAACGGCCAAAAATAACTTAGCCGTGACGATGGCGGCTCTGTCGCTTGGGCGACGACAAAGTTTTGCCACTGAGACTATCTCATTCATAAATCATGACCAAGTTACGTGCATGTTGCTTCTCTCCTTCCCGCGTAGTACTTTTTATCCGTTTAAGAGTAAAAGTATTTCGTGAATCAGAAATTAATCAAATCAAGAAACAGAAAAATAAACAAATTGTTCACTGATTAAGAATCGATAAAGTATGAAAATTTTCAATTAAAAAAAGTATATACGTATTACAAAATGGGTTGGTTCAGTGATTCAAAGGAAGCCAATACGGTCAATGTGGTCAAAAAAGTCAGAATAGTCGATCATACAGACTAACAATTGTAACTGTTTGTCAATTTCTATTGAACCTCTACGTAAATTATAACAAAATTATAAAGAAACGTTAAACGTGCAGAGCAAACAACCTAGGCATAATATACATTTTTTATATTTGCCAACATGGCTGAAAATAAATTTGATCAAATGAACACCGATAATCCAAACTTCCGTATGCAAGCCATATCAATTTTACAAAGATATAGGGAATCCATAACTAAGTGTTTAAAGGTAATAAAATCCGAGAATACAAGGTTAATAAAAGCAACATTTCGTTCAATAAGGTGTGTGACTAATAAGTATAATATATAGATGGCGGCACTAGTAGTAAATCAATATTTTTTTTTAGGCTTACTGTCAAAATCATATGTTAATCCGACCATTTGTTTACAAGTTACAGTGCTTTAAGTGACGCTTCTTTTGAGTTGAATAAAAAACTCAAAAAACCATTATTTTATGGTGACCGGTTTTCTTTGTCCGCTACTGTAAATGCGTATAATCTGCAGTATTCACCACTAATTCATTGCACATTCAAACAAAAATCAATTGTATTAATGACGATAGAAGACATCAAAATAAGAACATAAACAAGGAATCAGCCACAATATGGTTCTACCAGACGTTGCATGGTATTTAAAAATTAATGTATCAAACGAAAACATTATTGAAGCCATGAAAGAAATGATATTGTCTAAACGTTGTATCGTTGTATTTAATTATTGAAGGTTTGGCAAGATATACGTGTCACCATTTCTGAACAACGAGCAGAATTTGACAAGTCATTCAAGTGCTTGAGCAAAGCTGCACCTATTACTAATACTACCAAAGTCAAACACATACGGTTATTGTTGAAATCACACAATGCAGTACGCCAAATTGTAATTGCCAATTTAGGAAAATGTAAGGTGTTACAGTCCATACAATTAAAGGACGTAACCAAACGGCTTAAGGAAAATCTTCTATATGTTGCGAAATGGCACAAGTTGCACATTTTAGTTCCAAGCACTCTAAATTTACTAGCCGAGTTCGATGAATCGCTTCTACTAGAATCAGATACCGATTCAGAAGACATAGATTTCAAAGATCCGACAATACCAGAGATGGTAACAGTACCTGAATCGACAGACCAGCAGGAACTTGAATTGACAAAGCAGGTAGAGTCTGAACTAAATACCATCGTAATAGAAGAAAAACCTATTACGATAACAGATGAATCATATATAAAAGAAATTAAAAAAAAACAATACTTGAAGCAGGCACATTTAAAACGATGAATGAAGATATTACAAAATATATGAATTGCAGTACAGAAATGACTGACAATGCAAGCTTAGTATTGTATTCTCATTGAGGACACGGCCACCGAGGTAATAACTATAGAGGTAATTACCGAGGCAGAGGCAACAAGCACAGTAAATGAAGTAAATAAAATAAATTAGTTTATTTAGTATGCACACATATTAACATAAATACACACTGTAGCACTTTGTTGCAGTGATTATTACGTAAAAATAAATAGAGAGCCTGTGTGTTATTGCTTATTGCTGACAAATGCATTGGGCACAATTTAGATGCTGTTCTTAACGATAGTGGTAACAGTATCTCCAATTATTTCCAGCAATTCAGCATTGGTATTGGAATCGCCAACAACATCATCTCCATCTGTTTTGTTGTCGGCAGCAGCTAACGCCTCACGGCGCTGACGTTTCATTTCCAGCAACTGTTTACGTTGCGCCTCGCGCTTCATTGCAGCCACTGAATTGGATGCAGCTAAAGGCTTAGAGCCATTAGCCGTTGCACCTCCTGTTGCTCTTGCTTTTAAAATGCTAGGCTTTGAGGTTTTAGTCGATTTCATCAGTGGCACTGGGTCCGACGCCTTTTGAGGTTCGGTGGCACTGTGCCAATCATTGCTCTTTAATTGCTCAATGTCTGCGAAGATGGAGTCAACCTGTGCCACCTGCAAATAAACCATATCCCAGAAGCCCTGCAAATCATCGAGTGTTGTGGGGAACGCATCCTCTGGTGAACGATTTAAATTTTTGTGGCAGAGACCCTCAAACTGTTTCATTTTCTTTGAGACCAGGAGACGCGCCTTGCCCGAGGCTGAGCGTAATAAACCAAAAGTGTCCTCCGTGACATCAGAATTGTTGGTCAAGGCATCAATATATTTCTCAGCTGCGGCGGCTAACGCAAGCAAACGAGCCTGTTCGGCCTTCAGTATTTTCAAAAAGTAATTTCCATCCTTCTTCAGAGCAGGATTAGCAAGATTGGAAGTGGAAGCACAGACACGATATTTCCCAAATGTCGGCGAAATCTTGGTGATGCTGATGTACTCCTCGGATCTACACGTGTCCAGTTTGACGTAACTCGTTGTTGTTATGGTGCGACGCTCTCGTACATTGGCTGTAAATTCACGCGTTATGTTTCTCACTAAGATGGGAGTTGGAAAGTTTAAACTACCGCTCTTATCTGATATATCGGAACAATGGGCGTCAACATCTAGTGAGCAGGTGCCAATGGAATCCATACTGCGATCCATGGAAGAAGTCTTTGGCTGCTAGAGACGAATTCGAATTGAGTCGTTTGTATTGGTTTTATCACTTTTGTATTAATTTTTTTATATACTAAATTCATATATTTATGTTAAACAATAATTTCAAATGTGTAGATGATTGCCGTACAGCAGACAGAGAAACTCAGCTACTTCGATCGAGCAACCACAATATTGAACATACACTAGTCAGCATATTTATTTTGACAACATTTAAAGTTAAATATATCCATTCTTTGATCCTACTTCATGTACATTTTGGCATCAATGGAAAGGTCATATCAATTCCGTTTGAATGATACAAAACTTTCCTTAAAACATTAAGTACCCATTGAAAATTTTGAATTTTAAAAAACGTCAGTTTTAAAACTTTTTCCCTCGATTTTTTTCGAAAAACAATTTTTTAAAAATCTCTTTGCTAGTATTTTTTATAATTTTTTTAAAACTGCAAAAATTGCACTTTTTGTATGAAAAGTAGGAAAAAGGGGTTAAAATAGTCATATTTTTCAGTTTTAAAAAAATTATAAAAAATACTTGCAAAGAGATTTTTGACAAATTGTTTTTACAGTCACTATTTAAATTGTATGAAGAATTTTTTTGCATCAAAAGATTTTTCGAAAAAAATCGAGGGAAAAAGTTTTAAAATTTACGTTTTTTTAAATTCAAAATTTTCAATGGGTACTTAATAGGTTAAGGAAAGTTTTGTATCATTCAAACGGAATTGAAATGACCTTTCCATTGATGCCAAAATGTACATGAAGTAGGATCAAAGTATGGATATATTTAACTTTAAATGTTGTCAAAATAAATATGCCGACTAGTGTATATAAATCCAAATACACAATAATCCATACAAAGACACTTTGTCGCTACACATAACGCAATCCAAAGTACATTTGCAATACGATCCTCCACTTATAAGTGGCCTGACCATAGCGTGGAATATGCAACGTCTGCATATTCTGCAGCACAACATTACTTTGTCTTGCGATATGTACATACATATAAGCACAACCTATATAGTATGTCTTAAGTATATATGTATATGTTAACAATCACTGCATGCTCCCGCTCTGCTGCTGGACTCAGCGACAGCGAACAACAAACGAAACGGAAATGCAATAATTTGTAATCATGCAGGAACAAAAATAAAGAAAATAACAACTGATCAAATGCCAAATGTTCGATAGCTTTATAATAATGGTTAATCTCAGAGGAAGATTGTAGAAAGTGTTAAATTATACCCCAGTGCAGTACATTCCGTCATCCATGGATTTCTTTGAGCCAATCAAGTGTCAGAAAAGAATCAAAATGATTCTGGCTAAGGTTTCCCTGATCCAGAGGAGACCCTTATTACAAAGTAACAAAGGTATCTGCTGTCAGATTATGAATCACATATATATAAAATAGACATTTCTAGATATTGGGGGCAAACAAATTTATTACACATCCATTGAGCTTTCATAGTGCCCAATAACAAACTGGTTTTGGTGAAATGGAAGCTCGTCGTCTCGAGCGGCGACGCCGCGACTCGGCCAAGAACAGTGCCGCACCCGTGTTGCCTTCTTCGCAGGACAAGGACTTTCATTTACGGCTCATTGATTCGTATCGGCAACACGAATGCCTGTGGAATACGTCGTTGAAAGAGTACCAGGATGTAGAGCTAAAGCGCCAGGCCTGGGCCGATATTGCCAGCAAACTGGGCTCCCACCTAAGCGCTACCTTTGTGCGCACTCGCATCAGTAGTTTGCGATATCGTCTCAACGTTTACAAGCTGCAAATGCTCGAGTTTAAGATGAGCCCATCTAGCGGCAAGCCGCCGGAAAAGCATTATTACATCGATAAATTTGCTTTTCTGGATAGTATCATCCCTTTGCAGGAACAAGAGCAAAATCACCTGTCGGAGAGCAATCGCGATTCGACCGAATTGAGTCGCAATTCCAATCCAAGCATTGCCAGCATTTTCAAGCAACGTTTGCAGGATCAGGATCGAATGCCAAATGTTTGGCAGCGCCTGAGTGTCAGCGGGCGCAACCAGGAGACGACCAATTCTAAATTGGATGACTATTCAGATCTGAGCATCGCAAGTGTGGTCAAGAAACGTATGCACCAACAATCATTGCTAAACATGCAGTCAAAATCGGACAAAAATACAATAACTGTCTTGCCAAGATTCCGGGAATCCCTTCTGAGTGCTAGTCTGCTTCTACAGCGGACGCTTCAAAAAAAGGAGACAGCCAATAAGGAGTCTGTCAATCCAACACATAGATCCCAAACAGTTAATCTGGGAATCGATGACATGTTGAAGAAACGTATGCATCGACTGAGCCTTATTGAACAGGGCAAGGATGTACCCCTAAACAGCTTGGAGGATGTTTCGGATTGTCGAGATTCAGGGTTAAATATCCCCAGCGTTGTTAAAAAGCGCATGCGACAACAGTTTTCGCTTGGACCGCTGCGCGGATTGGAGCTGGAAAAGACCAGATCGAAGAGTTTTCCCAACTTTTCAGACTCAATGCTGAACGTTCCACAAGCCCCATCGGCACTGCGAGCTCTGCCTGGCGATTCAGTATCCAAAACAAAGGTGGCCAAATATTCACAGCAATCACAGGAATCGCAGGAACAGTCCGACGATGATGAGCTTTACCGTCTGCACTGGAGCGTGCGTCAGCAGAACCGAACACGTCGTCCCGCCATGATGGCACCCAACCACGATATCCGTTCGCAGCCTCTACCACCGTCCCTTCTGCTTGGAACTCATTCCGAACTCGATACAAATATGGAGGGTGCACTTAAAGCAAAATTCTAAGCAAACACACTCCATTACATGCCATTCGCCATACCACCATCACTATAATAATAAGAATTGCCAGTACCATCTTTATCCGCAGCATCAGCTTTAGTGGCCAACGAACTTTTCAGAGAAGTTGCCTTAAAATTCCTCTTATTTTTTTGATTTGAATCAATTAGTGCAGTCAAACCAAATATTCAACTGTTTAAATATTAAATGAACACTAAATGCGTTAACAGCCATTATATATTTTTGTTATTACTTAAGATATGGCATTTAATTGTAAAAAAAAACTACCTTGATTTAAGTTGATTTCGGATTTTTCCGACGATCCCATGCCAAAAACGCCACGACTCATAAACTTTCTCAAAGAGACCGGTCTTTTTTGTGACGAGTATTCTTATTATTGTCGTTTTATGTCTTTGGATTTTTTCCGAACAATTTGGGCGACGACAGTTACGAGCACGAAGTACGTTTTCACCAACAAATGAAGGCCACGGAGCGTCGGTATCACAGCTTGTGGGATGAAGCCATGATGGGCGACTACATTTGGAGCCACAATTTTTTCTAACATTCATACTATCAACTGTTAACATATTAACTGTTAACATCGTACATGAAGAACCAAACGTGAAAATCTAAAAACAGCTCATTTTTGGTCATTCACTGAAATATGCATTACTTCGTTTGAAAAAATAATGAAATTTATCGAAGAACTAAATTTGGAAATAGCGTCAGATAAGATTTTATATAGACTATTGAAATTGCAGGCGATCGGAAACAATACCAATATAATTTTTCAGATTGATGCACATCGAGAAAAAAGAATCACAGCACGTCATAATAATTTAACATTGTTAGTGATATTATTGGAAGTAGAATTAACATGGGTATGAAAGTAACCATTTTCACCCATGGCGCCCACAGCATCAATTTCGCTCTGGTCTTTTGTAATGAATAAGGAACAGATTTGCTGGTAAACACTCAGTAGGTCTGTGCAGCCATCTTATAGAAAAGCTAAATAATATTTTTTTTAATTTAAGACATTAAATATTTAATTCAATATTGTTTGTCACAAAATTGGATATCAGATCTTTAGGGGGCTGACAATGCTTACTTCACTTTTTCGCTTACTGGGTATATTTCCCATAGTATTACTGTATGACAAGGAATGTAAATAATGTCTGGTTTTACAGAAAGCTTCCATAGTCTTTGGGTTACCATATGACAGGTAAACTTCGTGGTTTGCCTGAGTGGGCCAAGCCGAATGGGTTGAGTGTAAGCCCTTCCAATATAAAATTGTTCTGCTCCCTCAAAAATAAAAAAAAATGTCTCGACTAGAACCTGCCAGGTACTTGCCAAGCTAGAGTGAAAGCAATATGGAAAGAGTCAATACGTGTAGAAAAACCATTTGGGACAAATGGAGCAAGTCCCCAAAGGATGTTTTCTGGCTATGTCTATTATTTGCCCCAATCTCTTATGAGCATGAGTGGGGGGTCAAAATTAAAAGGGCAGCCATTCCCAACACGTGTAACGGCATGGTATAGATATTATGTAGATAACAAGTTCATAAGTAGTTTGGCTAAACTCATAAGCGAATGTTTAATTAGGAGTTCTGGAAATACGCATCTATTCGCACCTGATGTTCTTTGGATGGCGTATGGTTTCGAGTACGAATCGCATTTTTTGTGAGAGTGTCTGAAAATATTTTTAAAGAAGGCTGCAGTCGAGCGAGCTCAACTGTGAAAGACCATGTACTCATAATTTTAAAATGTTAATACCGTAGCGCACATCACGCTTGTTAAAAAGCTTACTTGTTTACAAACACTGTTCAATTTTGAAGTACAGGGTCGACAAATATAAGCAGGAAATCAAAACATCGCACAGCTGGCGCCATAAATGAGATAACAAGTTTGTAATTTCGGCATAATTGCCCCCTGCAAGGATGAGGGATGGCGATGTGGCAAGATAGGTGAGCACCGGGTGGGGGTGGGGGTGGGCGCAGATTACCAACCGATGTCCATTTCATTCCACTTTCTTATCTCCCATTCCACAGCAGACAATGCCACAGTTGCTGCTGTTTTTTATTAAAATCTAATTGGCATATTTTTATCCGCCGGCTTCGAGTTTAGCTCTTGTGAGCCCAAAGTTTGTGAAGCTCCGTAGTTGCTAAGGCTGTAGGCCCCACCAGCACATGTGCTGCTTTCTCATGCCAGATGCCTCAGCAGGAAACGGCAGCTGGCTGATGGCAGCGATTACATCTTGCCTCTTATCTAATTAAGTTGCCCTGAAATTTATGAGGCACTCGCTCCGTTTGTTATTCCCGCAAAGCTTGCGTCTAGATCATGACTAAATTAATAAGTCTAATATGTTCAACAAGTTCCGTCACAAGATCGATATCACGTTTTTCATGTTTTTATGAAGACTAATCAAATGTCAAAGTATTTAGTACTTAATTACCTCAATATCATATAAATGTCGTATGTTTTTACGTTAGCTAACTCGATTTTATAATAAGTCTTTGTTGCGCCTGTCCGAAAGGATCTAAGAGATGGTAAGAGCTGGGAGCATCCAGTTCGGAATTTTGACTCCTAATAATGCCAGGAAGTTTAGGAAGGTCAAGTTATCTTTAACAATTGTCCACGCCCCAGTGATCATGCCTAGAAATTACTTACCAGCTGTCAACACGATTAAGCTATAAACAGTGAAGATATTTGCCATTTTGTGTCATGCACTGTGTGTGTGTGTGTTTTCAGCAAGTAATTGAAAGTCTTTTGACTTCAGCCGATTCGAATAATATTTGGTCAGGATGTATAAGATAACTTCAGACGAATAATTTGTCAGATCGGAGGAGATATCTAAAAAAAAAATATGTACATGTATATATATTTCCCATTTTTACTATCATAAATTTTTATTTTAAACCGGTAAAGGTCCCTGCTTCCTAAGGCATTCAATAAAGTTGAGATTGTGTCCGAAACCGAAACTGAGATAGAAACCAGAATGACAATAACATCACGAGAATGAATTTTTTTTTTGCGGTTGCTCGTATTGTTTAACAGCGATGTTGATGTTAATGCATTACCACAAGGAAGTCACTGGGCTGAAAGAAACAACCAAAGTGGCAAATTCCCCAAATTAGGCTGCCTCGTATTTTAAGTATTGTTAGTCGGCATTGGCGTCATCGTTCACCATTGGGATTGCCATTGCTTGATGTGTTCGTGAGAGCTCTTTTGTTTCGGCATTCGTTTCCGCGTCACTGAGCTCGACTGTGTGAAATATGTGTGAGCCGAAGGGCACAAAAATGTTAAAAGACAATTGGAGCTCCAACTGAAACATGGCACGTCGTAAATGGTGAATAACCGCAAAGTTTAGGTCCCACAAGTCAAATGTTTAAAATTCTGTAATGCTAAGAAAAATTAAAAATAGCTTCTGCCTTTAATTTGACGTATCACACTTGAAGCGCTGGGAAGTTATATATAGTATGTATAAAAAAAATAGCAAATGATATGAAAAATTTAATTATATTTCGATAACAGAAACTAGCCAAACCAACAATGGAAATCAATCGAGTTTTAGATCGTAGCCGAAACCGTGAACCAGCATTGTCTCGAAAAGTCTATAAAGCGCTTATCACAGGAGAAACACTGCTGTGTTTTTTAATGGAGCCTGTTCAATATAGAGACTATAGAGAGCAATCTACAGAAGATAATGAATTATAATTATGCGGTATCTGCAGGCAGATCCAGTTCATTTTAAATTTAGGATGCCACAACACCTTCAAATCGATAAGGAGTAAGAATGCTACTGTGAAACTTTCAACCCTTTCGCTATAAAGAAACATTTTTATTATATCTATTAATTCCGAACATTAAAAAAATTGATGTACTTAAATGTTCTGATATTACTTAACCCTCTAACTAATCATTGATAAAGTGTGTTTTCTCACTTACTGTATTCTTTCAGTCTATGGAGCATTTGTGTGATGCGTTTTTTATGCAAATCAGGGGAGGCACGAAGTGACTCTGTCCACCTATCTATCTTTATCCGTTATTCCTGACTAACTGGCGTCATGAAGTCGCAACCTCGCAAACTTTGAATTTATGCCCATCATAAAAATTAATAACAACTCGCGCTGACGGTGTTTTGTACACTGAGTGAAACATTTAAGTGAGTTTTAAGATCTTATGTTTTTTTAAAAAGTGGTTTATTACAATAATTATTATTCGGTAACTCAATAATTTTTTTCAGCAGCGCTGGTACTCCAACAAAATAGCTCGTGCGAAGAACAGCTCGGGCGCCGCCCAGAGCGACAAGCCGGGCCAATGTACCGAAAGCGCTACAGTGTGCGGATGCTCATAGCATGATAATTTGAAGCACTGCTGAAGATTGCCCTGGACTTGAACCCGTCACAAATGAAAATATCAGTAAATATATATTTGCTCCAGTTACTTCCTGTGACGTTAAAAGAAACTTTTCCATCTACAAAATGGTTTTTGGAGAGAAACGTCAAAGCCTCTTAAATAATTATTAAGAGAAAACTATAGGTAAATACGAGTATTGTAATTCCAATTATCTTGAATTATTTTTAAGCCTGTAAAATATCGTACATATGTATCAAGTATTGCTGTACTTTAAAATCTGACAACTATTAATAAAATTTCAAAACCTATACCACCCTCTGAATCGCTTATGTAATATTTTTTGATCTGTTCAACATAGGAAATTTTGAATATGCTATTTATATTTTGCATATTTTATTATATATTTTGAATATACACTGGCGAACTTAATTATTGGCACAGCAAACATTTTGAGATTTGGGGGCTTAATTATTCCCTTATCGTTAACATATTGGTGTCAATGGAAAGGTCATTTAAATTCCGTTTGAATGATATATAATTTGCCTTAACCCATTAAGTACCCTTCGAAAATTTCGAAATTATGTAAAAGTCAATATTCGAAACTTTTTTCCTCGATTTTTTATAAAAAATAATTTGATGCAAAAAAATTCTTCAAACAATTTAGGGAGTGACTGCAAAAAAAATGTTTCAAAAATATTTTTGCTAGTTTTTTTTTATAATTTTTGGTTGGTTAATATTATGGTTGCTCATGCTACAATGTAAATTTATTTTATTTTCTTGCCAATCTTAGAATTGTTTCAAAATTTTTTTTTAAATACAAGTTTTTTTTTGAAAAGTGACTTTTACATTATTTCGAAATTTTCGAGGGGTACTGAATGAGTTAAGGAAAGTTTTGGGTCATTCAAACGGAATTTAAAAAACCTTTCCAAACATATTTTTTAACTGTGAAGACTTGACTTACATAGCTGTTAAATTAAAAAAGGGTGCAAGCTGTGAGTCACACATACATATATATGTTAAGAACGAAAATATTCAAAAGCTCCAAGACTGCAACTGCAACAACATCCGGCCGTCAGTTGCAGTAGCCCCAATATGCTGAGCCCACGTTTGGACAACTTCCCGCGAGCAACCAACTTCCCGCACGCGCAACCCAATTGCCAAAATTCGTGGAACATTTGCCAATAAGTCAGGTGCTCCAGAAATGTCGCAACGCCGCTGCTGCCTCTGCCAACGTCGCTGCCAATTCACCAAGCTCTCTTAAGGTTCTTATTACCTTAGTTTAATTAGTCTAAAATTTGTAATCCACAAGAACAGTCCTACTGGACTTAATTAAGATTCATTTTTTATAAGCTAAAAACTTATAAGAATTTAACTTATAAATATGTTAACGATCACTACATGCTCCCGCTCTGCCGCTGTACTCAGCGATAGAGACCTACACATACTTACATTTACATATACGGCTACTCCCATGAATTTTAGCTATGAATTTTAGCTAAGCTAGCCCCTAAGAACAATTAAAATGACAATTAATAAAGAGACCGACATGAAACAAGATGTGCTGAACCGCTTAATGCTTGATATAAATAATTGGGCTTTTACCTATTACAATATATATGAAAACATACTCTGCTCCTATTAAACCTACGTATATACATAAGCATACATACTTTGTAAATGTAAGCAAGTGCACTTCACTCATTTTATATACCGAATAAAAAACAGATGTGCCTCTTGTCATTATATTCTAATACCGTGACCAATGGGTGATTTGTGCATTCAGAAGTTCAACCACTTCTCGAAAATGGCATCATTCGGCCGTCCAAATCGCCATACAACAACCACGTCTGAGTCGTTGATAAAAAGGGTACTGACATGCTTGGCCACAAGTAAAAGAGAATGGTTATTGATTTTAAGAAACTTAATCGAAAAGCAGTGAGCGACAAGTACCTCATATCCTCCATTTCGGCAAAACTGTCACACATGGGTAAAGCATAATTTTTACAACGTTCGACCTGAAGTCAGGACTCCATCAAATTAAGCTCGCAAAAGATACGGAGAACAGACCGCTTTTTCTACATGCAAATGTAGGAACACACTCCTCTTATTTATATTTATATACTAGCATATATAGCATACTGTGTACTTTGTTAAATATAAGCATTCATTTTATATACCGAATAAAGAACATTCTAAAACTCGAAGTCGAACGGCACAAAGCATTGATATGAATTTCTAAATTAAAGGCTTATGAAAAGGATAAGGCAATAGTTATTATAACATCGGTACCATTCATAAGGAAAACGCGATACAAATAGATACAAAAGAAAGACAAAACCGATATCCGACATGATTGTAAAGACATACTGTAGCATGTGCATATAATGACTATAACCTGTAGTTGCAATGTTAATGTTAATGTCCCGTAGCTTTACGTATTCTTTAAAGTAAAATATGTAAAAACACTTCTTATTGAGACCCGGTAAACAGTTTGGACCATAAAGTGAAACGCACTGAGCTAGTGAGCTAGTTTTAAATTTCTCTCTGTCGAAAGGAGTCTTCTTTAGCATTTCAATACAATAGGTGTTAATTGAGCTCACAAAATAATGAATTTTTCTTTTAAAAACATAGTATATACAAATTTTGTCTGTTATATCCAGAAGTGATACCGTATTTGGAATAATAAAAGATCTGTCCACAGTGGTGTAATATTCTCAATAAAGTCAATTATACCAACATACTTATACATACATATAATCACATAGATACATATAAGCATTGCATGTTTCGGGTAAGCTGAACCCAACATGAACATACTTATAAGAATTATTCTCAATAAAGTAACACAACGGAGCAAACTAAAACGGTCTTTCTTGAACATATTACATGGCGACCGTGACAAAAGTCACAGTCTAGTTGAACAAAGTGCAAAGTGCGTAATGGCATAATGCCAAGTAAAAAAAAAAAAACATTAAAACATTGCAAAGTCCCAGTCACATAACGAAAAAATGCCATTGAATTTGTTGGCGGTGGAAAGTGTCCAAAGGCAGCTGAAAAATTGAAAAAAAAAAAAAAAAAAGCAACAACAGGAGCCGCAACAACGAGAAAAGAAAAGAAACATATTACATGGCTCCAAGATGCGTCATCTACTGTGAATTAAATTAAATAACAAAAGCTGCAAACAATTGATGGCAGAGGAGCCCAAGTTCGAGACAGCTGTTCCTATTGAGCAAAGGAATTTGCCGACGTTGCAAGAGGCCTTGCAGGCAAATCCAGCCGATGGACCACGCCCACTCACAATAGCTGAGTACCGGGCTTGACAGGAGAAAAAGGTTATACCCAAACCCAAAAGGGGCGGCAGGAGAATCAAACTATTGCAGCAACGGCGACTGGTCAAGGAAATGATCAGGTTGGCGTCTTCAACACATAGATGAGCAGCTTCGCACTGGTGCGAAACAACGCAACGGGCTGCATAATTGCGAATGCCCCAATTTGCTTTAACATTAAGTTCTAATTTCAAGCCTATGTGGAAAACCGCTGCTTGAAAAAATACTAAACACTGATAGGCTTTACACTAACTAATGTGGTTGGAGAATTTTTTTTTTAAAACAAAACAAATTGTAAACTGAAATGTGAGCCAACGACAAAGAAAAAACAAACTAAAAACAAACATTTTTTGGAAAAAACAAAGTGGATGACATCCGTTCGACACTTGTTTTAGACGTTATCAAATGCCTACGGAATAATTAATATACATTTCGGACAGACACAAATTACATTTGTTCTACCCGTCAACTTAAGCACTCCTGAAACATTTGATCCATCAGTGTTAGTTAATGATAAGCTATTACCTGCCGTCGGGATAGAAGGGGAATAACGTATGGAAAGTGAAGCAAAAGAACAAATCGAGATGGAGAAAGAAAAGAAAATTCCAAAGATGACCATAGAAGTTATAAGTACAAATTCTGAAAACGGCATCATCATTCATACCGATGGGAAATTTGAGAATCTACAAAGTCTTAGGGATGCCCTGCAATTAGTTGACTCCATAAAAGGATCGCACGAAGTTATTAGAACAAAACTGAAAGGAAATGCCAGAAATCTAATTAGCAATGAGCATAAAAAAGAATCTGTGGAGGTAATAAGTGCTAAGCTGCTTAACTTGCAGCAGCGCAATAAAATTACCAACCAATACACACAAGAGGTTGGGCAATTAGCAAAGGCTCAGGAAGGAGCAAATATAAGAGATGGCCTGACCCCCCGATAGCCAGTAGGTACAGCATGACACACGCTGTCAAGGCTATGGCAAGGAATTGCTGTATTGATAAGGCAAAACTTGTCATGGAGGCTGGCACTTTTAATACTATGAATGTCGCAGTCGGCGAATTCGTCAACAGTTGCACAGAGTTGTAGCTTCTGTCGGCAGACAAACACTACTGTACTGTAGTATGCTCAATGTAATGTAATGCATTCTATCGAGGCACATACGT